>CAUYON010205391.1:0-17683 GCA_963573935.1 Arctocebus calabarensis | reverse complement strand
AATCATAACTTTGTACAATGATGCGTTTATGAGTTTCAGGGTATTGCTTCTATATAAATGTGAAATGCTTACGTTGAACTAAGTAACACATCCATCACAATTATACTCATTTCTTAATAATTTTGAAATGTACCATTGCATTGTGCACATTAGTGAGGTCCCCTCGAATACCCTCCCTCCTCTCAAGTCCCCTCCCCCCCTTTCCTCTTCCCTTCTACTTTCTGGACTATAGTTATGTTTTCCCATTCATATGAGTGTGTAGGTGATTATATATTGAATTCATACTAGTATTGAGTACATTGGATACTTTTTCTTCCCATTCTTGAGATACTTTACTAAGAAGAATATGTTCCAGCTCCATTCAGGTAAACATAAAAGATGTGAAGTCTCTATCTCTTTTAAGGTTGCATAGTATTACATGGTATACATATACCACAATTTGTTAATCCATTCATGGGTGGATGGACACTTGGGCTGTTTCCAAAAGCTTTTTAGTTTGATCAGATCCCAGTAATGGATTTTTGTGTTGCTTCAATTGACCGGGAGGAGAGGGGGGTCCTCCTCATAAAATATTCTCCCAGGCCAATTTCTTCAAGTGTATTCCCTGCACTCCCTTCCAGTATTTTTATAGTTTGATGTCTTAAGTTTAAATCTTTTATCCAGTGAGAATTAATTTTTGTTAACGGTGAAAGGTGGGGTCCAGTTTCAATCTTCTATAGATTGCCAGCCAGTTCCCCCCAGCATCATTTGTTAAATGGGAGTCTTTCCCCCCACTGAATATTTTTGATAGGCTTGTCGAAGATCAAATGATGATAAGTAGCTGGATTCATCTCTTGATTTTCTATTCTGTTCCATAAATCTACCACTATATTTTTGTTCCAGGACCATGCTGTTTTGATCACTATAGATTTATAGTATAGCCTGAAGTCTGGTAACATACCACCTGATTTGTTCTTATTTCTGAGTAATATATTTGCTATTTGAGGTTTTTTTCTGATTCCATATAAAATGAAGTACTATTTTTTCAAGTTCTTTAAACAATGGTGCTTTAATAGGGATTGCATTAAATCTGTAAATTGCTTTGCGTAGTATGGACATTTTAACAATGTTGATTCTTCCCAGCCATGAGTGTGGTATGCTTTTCCATTTGTTAACATCTTCAGCTATTTCTTTTCTCAGAGTTTCATAGTTCTCTATAGACATCGTTTACAACCTTTGTTAGGTAAATTCCCAAATATTTCATCTTCTTTGGCACTATTGTAAAAGCAATAGAGTCCTTGGTTGTTTGTTCAGTTTGACTATTATTGGCATATATAAAAGCTACTAACTTGTAAGAATTGATTTTGTATCCTGAGACGCTGCTATATTCCTTGATCACTTCTAAGAGTTTTGAAGTTGAGTTCCTGGGATTTTCCAAGTATAAGAGGATCATATCATCAGTGAAGAGTGAGAGTTTGATCTCCTCTGACCCTATTTGGATACCCTCGATCACCTTCTCTTACTTGATTGTGATGGCTAAGACTTCTGTTACTATGTGGAATAGCAGTGGATACAGTGGGCATCCTTGCCTCATTCCTGATCTGAGTGGAAATTTTTCAATTTTACACCATTAAATATGATATTGGCTGTGGATTTGCTATATATGACTCTATCAGTTTAAGAAATGTCTCTTCTATGCCTATTTTCTTAAGTGTTCTGATCATGAAAGGATGCTGGATATTATCAAAGGATTTTTCTGTGCCAATTGAAAAAATCATATGGTCTTTGCTTTTTATTGTATTGATGTGATGTATTATATTTATAGATTTTCATATGTTGAACCAAGTCTGAAACCATGGAATAAAACCAAACTGATCATGGTGTATAATTTTATTTATGTGTTGTTGAATTCTGTTTGCTAAGATCTTATTCAATATTTTTGCATCGATATTCATTAATGATATTGGTCTATAGTTGTCTTTCTTTGTTGGATCCTTTCCTGGTTTGGGGATCAGGGTGATATTTGCTTTATAGAATGTGCTGGGAAGTATTCTTTCTTTTTCTATGCTTTGGAAAAGGCTGTCTAGGTACTAGTTCCTCTTGAAAGATTTGATAGATTTCTTCTGTGAAGCCATCTGGTCCTGGACTTTTCTTTTTGGGGAGATTTTGTATTGTTGACACTATTTCAGTGATTGATATATGCCTATTCAAGATTTGTAATTCTTTCTGGTTGAGTCTAGGAAGGTGGCATGCTTTCAGGTATTGGTCCATTTCCTTTAGATTTTCATATTTCTGGGAATAGAGATTTTTGTAGTAATCATTGAGGATTTTTTTGAACTTCTGAATTGTCTGTTGTTATTTCTCCTTTATCGTTTCTGATAGGTGATATTAGAGATTTCACTTTTCTATTTTTTCTGGTAAGGTTGGCCAAAGGTTTATCAATTTTGTTAATCTTTTCAAAAAACCAACTTTTTGTTTTGTTGATCTTCTGAATGATTCTTTTGTTTACAATTTCATTTAATTCTGCCCTAATTTTGGTTATTTCTTTTCTTCTGCTGGGTTTGGGGTTGGAATGTTCTTCTTTTTCCAGTTGCTTGAGATGATCGATTAAGTTGTTGGCTTCCTCTCTTTCTGTTTACTTACTGAAGGCTTCCAATGCTATAGATTTCCCACTTAGGACTGCCTTTGCAATATCCCATGGGTTTTGATAATTTGTGTCTTCATTATCATTTTGTTCCAAAAATTTGGTGATTTCCTTTTTAATCCCATCTTTGACCCAGCTATAATTCAGCCTAATATTATTTAGTTTCCATGACTCTGTTTGAGTATGAGGATTCCTGTTGAGTTGAACTTTTATTCCATGGTGGTCCAAGAAGATACAAGGAATAATTTCTACACTTTTAAATTTGCTGAGGTTAGATTTGTGTCCTAGAATATGATCTATTTTTTTTCAGAGACAGAGTCTCACTTTGTCACCCTTTAGAGTGCCATGGCTTCATAGCTCACAGCAACCTCCAGATCTTGGGCTTAGGTGATTCTCTTGTCTCATCCTCCCAAGTAACTGGAACTACAGGTGCCTGCCATAACGCCCAGCTATTTTTTTGTTGCAGTTTGACCGGGGACGAGTTTGAACCCACCACCCTTGGTATATGGGCCAGCGCCCTACTCACTGAGCCATAGGCGCTGCCCAGATATGATCTATTTTGGAGGATAACCCATGCCCGATGAGAAGAATGTATATTCTTTTTTATTAGGATTAAATGTTCTGTAGAGGTCTGTAAAGTCCATTTGTTCTTGGGTCAGGTTTAAGTCTGATATTTCTTTGTTTAGTTTCTTCTTGGAGGATCTATCCAAAACTGTCAAAGGGTGTTAAAATCTCCAACTATTATAGTGCAAGAAGATATCAAGTTATTCATATCCATTAGGGTCTGCTTTATGAATTGAGGAGCATTCTGGCAGTGTGCATAAATGTTAATTATCGAAATCTCTTCATGTTGGGTGTTTCCCTTGAAAATATGTAGAAGCCTTGCTTAAATTCTTTATCTTTGTTGGGTTAAAGCCAATTGTATCTGCTACTAAAATTGCAACCCCTGCTTTTTTCTAGTTTCCATTTGCCTGTAATATACAAGTCCATCCCTTCACTCTGAGTCTCTTTTTATTCTTTAAGGTAAGGTGAGATTCTTGGATACAGTAGATATTTGGTCTGAATTTATGTATCCAGTCAGCCAGCCTGTGCCTCTTTAGAGGATAATTTAAACCATTCAAATTAATTGAGAGAATTGATAAACCTGGTTGCATTTTGGGTGTCATGATTTTTGTATGTCAGGGACATTTTTAATCCTTTCACCACTGTGGAAGTTGGGTTTTGTTCAAAAATTTCTGGGTGAGTTTACTTTGGAGTTAGAGCATTGCGCAGAATGGGTCTGAGAATATCCTGGACAACTTGTTTAGTTATAGCAAATTTCTCCAACATGTCTGTGTCATTAAATTATTTGATTTCTCCATCACAAATGAAACTCAGTTTAGCTGAATACAGAATCTTGGGCTGGAAGTTGTTTTGTTTTAGGAGACTGAAGTTCGATGACCATCTTCTTCTGGCTTGAAACATTTCAGCTGTGAGGTCTGCAGCCATTCTGAAACTTCTCCCTTTATAGGTTATGCTTTTCTTACATCTGGCTGCTTGCAGAATTTCTCCTGTCTTAACTTTGACCAAGTTAATCACAATGTATCTAGGAGATACTTCATTTGGATTGAATCTTGCTGGGGTTCTGAAACTGTCTGCTATCTGAAGTTCTGTATCTCTTGCAATGCTTGGGAAATTCTCCTCCAAAATCTCTTGGAGGAGAGCATCTGCACCTTTAGGACCATCTTCTTCTCCTTCAGGAATTCCTATAAGAGGAATGTTTGATCTTTTGGAGTGATCCCACAACCCTCCTAGGGAATGATCAGTTTTACTCTCCATTTCTCTGCCTGTTTGAATGTTTGGGAACATTCAAAAACTTTGTCTTCAGTTTCAGAGATCCTTTCTTCTGCCTGGTCAACTCTATTACTGAGGAATTCTACTGTATTTTGGAGTTTCTCAACTAACTTTTTCGTATCCTTAGCTCTACTATCTCTTTTCTCATTATGTCCACCTTTGGTGACTTGGGCTATGAATTCATTAATTTCTTGAGACAACTTTAGAACTACTCTTTGGAATTCAACGTCTATCTTTTCTTCCATTCTATTTATCTTATTTGCAGTTTATATTCTGAATTTGACTTCTGACATTGCTGCCATTTGTCTATGCATGGCATCTTTAGTTGTATATCCTTTGTCATTTCTTGGGGGAGTTGATCTACTCTGGTTATTCATGTTGCCAGAGTTCTTCTTTTGGGTCTGCACCATGTTTATTTTCCACCATTTGTTTATTAGAACTGGTAGCGTGAGATTGAGTTGGGGTTCTCAGGTAGTAGAGATAGCCCCTTATCAAAGTGCTAGGCTTTGTTATTGTGGCTTATTTCCTACAACTTTACAAAGGCCCCTTTCATAGTTTTAGCTGGAGACTCTGAGGAACTACTTGGTGAGATAGTGCAAGCTAGCTCTGTTTTGATATCAGCCAACCTCTACCACACTATTAGGTGGTAGAGAAACCACACTATAAGAAGCCACACTATTAGGTTTAAATCTTGATTGTGAAGAGGTACAAACATCTGTGGCACCCAGCCCTCACTCTTTAGTTAGTTCTCTTCTGCTACAGAACTTTGAAGGTCAACCTCAGAATGCCCCCGAGGACAGCCCCAGATACAGGTTCCAATTAAATTGTCTCAGGCAGTGCAAACCCTGCTCAACAGAGAGAGATACAAAGATCTCCAACAGCACAATTGGAGCCAGGGATCCACACTCCTGCCCACCAGACTCAGTCCACACTATTGTCTGATTCTCTGCTCACAGACCCATTTGGAGCCAGAGGCCATGCCCCTGCCCACCAATCTTGGTCCACACTCAGCTAGCCTCTGCTTGCCAGACCAATTGAAGTCAGGGGACCATGCCCCTGCCTGCCAATCTCAGTCCACTGCCTGGCAATCCTCTGTTTGCAGCCTCTGTTAGAGTCAGGGAACCATACCCTGCCCACAGGTCTCAGACCTCAGCTGTTAAGCCTCTGTTCACCAGCCCCATTGGAGACAGGGGACCATACCCTAACCCTTAGGTCTTGGTTCAGACCCAGCAAGCCACTGGTCAAGGGTTCTGTTGGAATCAGGGGACTATGCCCTTGCTCTCAGGTCTCAGTCCATGCCTAGCAAGCTTTTGCTCGCAGGGCCAGCAGGGGCTGGGGACCAGCCCTGTCTACCAACCTCAGTCCACACAGGGCAACCACTCTCCTGCTGTGAGTACCGTCAGAGCCAGGGGGTTTTCACCCCATCCCACCTGACACAGCCCAAACCAAGGCTCAATACCACCACTGGCCAGGCATGGTCATAACCAGGGGACTGCTCCTCCTCCTGCTGAGTGTCCCTTTCTTTCCACGCCCTCTTTCTTCCCCTTTAGTCACAGATTCTGTCCTGATGGTTGGCAATCCACACTATGCCCAGATCTCTCAGGACAGGAGAAAACACTCTGTGCTCTGCAGGGGTAAAAACATTAGACAGCCATGCAAGGGGAAAGGGTGGAATGGGAGTTTGGACTTGTGGGGGAAAATATCTGTTCAATTTTATGCCTGGTGGGGTGGGGTCTAGATTCATAAGTAGGACCTCCCTGGAGACAGACTTGGAGTTTAGTGGCTCTCTCCAGCAAGGTAAAATGAGAGGTCTTTTATTCCCTTTTTGTTCACAGATAGCCTGCAGCAGGCCTCCTGCTTGGGAGAGGGGCATCCTATAATCTAGTCAATAGGCTTTGTACCTGAAATTTGTTTTCTTGAATGCTCTTTCTTGGAGTTACAGCTTGCCAAACTTCTTTCTTGGCTCAGCTCCCATTTTTGTCTTTATAGAGTCTGATTCTATCCAGTTTTTCTTCCTCTGCTCAAGATCTTCTGCCAAGGGTTGCTACCGGTCAACCATCTTCCCAGAAATCCCCCAATTTCAATTTTTAAATTCTTCTTCATTTTTATTTTACAATCTAGGATATTGTTTATTTTGGCGAAAGTTCTCTGTGCACATCAAAAGAATATGCATTCTGCTGTTGTTGGGTGGAGCATCCTATAATTGTCAAGTAGATCCAGAAAAATACTAATTAAGTGGTGCTGTTCAGTTCTTTTATATCTTTGCTGAATTTTTGTTTACCAGTTTTACTGATACCTGAGAGAAAAATATTGAAATATCCAACTATGATGGTGGATTTGTCTATTTCTCCTTTCAGTTCTGTAAAATTTTCCTTCATGTGTTTTCAAATCATTATTGTTAAATGAATACAGATTTAAGATTGTTATGTCTTCTTGGAAATTTATTCTTTCATCACAATGTAATATTTATCTTTATCCCTGCTAAATTGTTTTTTTTTTTTTTCTCTGACGTCTGCTTTAGCCCATGTCAATATAGGCACTTACTTCTAATTACTGTTCATATATTTTTATCTTACTTTTATTTTTAACCTACTGTATTTGAAAGATGCTTATTGTAAGGACATGTCTCTGGTAAAAATAAATTTGATTCAATTGAACAATCCAAGCTAATAATCTCTGCTTTTAAATTACTGTGTTTAGACATTTTACATATAATTATTATGTTTGGATTTTTGTCTACAGTTTTCTGTATGCACTGAATAAACAGATTTCTGTTTATTTCCTCAATGTCTTGTTCCTTTGTTTTTATTTTCCCTTCTTTTGGGTTATTTACACATTTTTATTTTTCCATTTTAAAATGTGAGTTTTCAAATATGCAATAACTAAAATGGCAAAAACACTTAACATGAGATTTATTGTCTTGATAAAGTTTAAGTGTGTAACACATTATTGTTGACTATAGTTAGAATGTTGTGCAGCTGATCTCTAGAGTTAATTCATCTACTTAACAGATACCTTATATCTGTTGATTAATAATTCTTCATTTCCCCTGCCCTTCAGTCTCTGATAACCACAAATTCAGTCTTTGATTGTTATGAATATAACTATTTTAGATTTCTTATATAAGTACAAGCATGCAGTATTTGTCTTTACATGTCAGGCTTATTTCACCTAGAAGAATACTTACAAACTGTGCTCACTTCGGCAGCACATATACTAAAAATTCAATGATACAGAGAAGATTATCGTGGCCCCTGGACAAGGATGACACACAAATTCGTGAAGCGCTCCATATTTTTCTCATTCACAGGCCAAAACAAAAAAATGCTTGCAAATTCCATCCATGTTGTGGGATATTGTACAAATTCCTTTTTAAAAAAATCCAGATAACATTCCATTGTCTATCATGTTTTAACATTATTTGGTTTTTTATTTGTTTTTTGTGGTTACCCAATAAATTAAAATATACTATTGTTTCCACATTCTACTTGAGGTCAGTATTTTACCACTTCAAGTGGTATGTACATATCTTATCATATAGATCTCCCTACAATCTCTTTTATGTGGTATTTAACATACATTTTACATATACCTACATTGAAAATCATATGAGAAAATGTTGTATTTTGCTTTCAAGAGATAATATCTTGAATGTTTTAAGTATTTTGTTATGCACTTCTGAGTCTTATTGAAATCTGACATAGAATGATACATTTTTTTTGGCAGGTAATTGACCCAGTGGGATTAAGCCCCAAACTTTAATCAGCCTACGGTTTCAATGTCAGTTCTGCTTCTCTGCCTTTCATTCCTACTTGGACCTACCCCATCCATATGTATAGCTTCCAGTGGACAGTTTGGGACTTAGGAAGTGTTCTATCCTATAGTTACATTCTCAGAGTTTATGATATATCATTTCGGGTGACAGTCAAACATGCGCAGCTTGGGTTGAGCCCAGGAGTTTACAAATAGCTTTATGGGTTTTCCTGGGCTCTTCTCTGCCATCTCCACAACACTTTTGGGATCCATAGGCCTTTTCTCCTCCTCTGTGCAGTTTTCCTACCAAAGCATTGAGGCTTTATTTACCCTAGTCTGCAGTGAACTGCTCACGATTGCTTTCATCTGTGTAACCAAATGGTAAGACGACAGAAAGAAAAAATCAATAGAGGCTTCCCACACCCTCTTGGAACCATAGCTCCTCACATCAGAGTGGACAATTCCCCTTCCTCAGAGATATAGGCTCTTGAGGACGCCATTGCCACTGTTGCCACCACAGGATTTCTTAGGAGCTGAGCAGTGAAAGAACATAGGAAAGAAAATACAGGAGAGTTAGGAAAACCCTTCCCTAGTCTTTAAGCTAGAACTAGAACGCTTCCTCTGAAGCACTCTCTGTTAATGATGTCAACTTCTGGGTTTCAAACTGGACCTAGTCTAAGTTAGGAGATATTGGAGGAAAATAAAATTGTGGAATTTTGAATTCTTGTCTTCTGCAATCTTTCTGCTTTTATTTACTTTTTAGAAATCTCAAGCTGATTTTTGTAGGCATGTTATCTAGGTTTTGTGGCTGAAATAAGAGAAGAGATGGGATAATGTATGTTTACTCTTACCTGGAATTACAACATGGAAAACACAAATATTAAAAACTAAAAGAGAAAAGGAAAGCTCTGAGAACTGCCTAAGTTCTGGTACAGCATCAGTAAGGAGTACTCTACAGCGTGTATCAGAAATAGGCTGACCATCACCCAAACTAGGATAGTTCCATAGTGAAAGAGAACCCCATAACAACTACACTGGACAACAGCTGTAAACTAGGAACCAGAACACATGGCCACCTTATTTCCAAGTGTGATGGTAAAATAATACTTTTTCATTAATTGTATTTCACTGACTCCAATTGTTAGATTAAAATCAGTCTCCTATACATGGAAAATTTGTTTTGGTCATCTGCTTTGTTTTGGTTGATTTACATGTAAGATATATAAGTAACCCTTTGTCCTGAATGTTAGTTTATCTTCTTCAGGGTACCTACCTACTTGGAAAGAGTATGTTCTGTAAATATCAGATCTAGATATTTCTACTTTTGTATATATACAAACTTGAGGCTCAGTTTGATTTTCTATAAAACTAAGGACAATGGTCCAGACTTCTGGATAGTGTGGTTACAGCAGTGTCTATCTTAGAATAAGATAAATCTGGATTGAACTGTCCAAAAGAAATGTCTGAGCCTTAGATCTCAGAGAGCATCTAGTAGAAAAGCCAGGGATCCTGGCCATCACCAAAACATAAAAGCACAATGACAATGTGGGTTCCTCTCCGCTGACACCCTGCAATGATCCTGCCCATCAGAAACTTCCTCCAGGAATAATTTATACCCTTTAACTCATCGTTAACTCTATCACTGAAATTTCCAACAAGGATGTTACTTGGTGCCAAAGCCACAGTGGTTTTTATGATGTGGGTACCTCTGTGAAGAATGAGCAGAAGAGCATTTCACACAGGCACCAAAAGGGGCCAGATGATCATGACTTTTAGCCACTCTGAACTTGATCACATTGGGTGGATGTGACTGCTCACTTACATTCGAGTGAGTCCAGAAATTGTTTTTCTTTATTGCCGAATAAAGAAAAGAATTGTTTTTCTTTATTGCTGATGAATCATTCTATTCCATCATGGAGGACAGAGTGGGAGGGTTTGATATCCATGTAGGACTAGAACACTATTTTAAATGCAAGTTGAATTCTTGGAATGAAAACAAAATTATGCGAATGGAAATAGCCTTGTCTATTGGGAACAACTATTTAATCCTTCAGCCCATTACTCCATTACTTAGGAGGGCTTAACCCAAGACACTAGGTCAGGAAGCACACAGAACAAAAAAGCCAATCTCAGTAGCAAATGGCTTAGCCTAATGCCTGTTCAAGCTCCACTGCTGCTGCCTTTTAACCAGCCCAGAATTTCAACACTTGGCTGCTGATTCTTGCCACTCCCTCTCTACTTTGTATGGAACTGCTCACATATTCCTTGTCCTCACTGGTCTAATAATGTTGGCCCAATTGGCTATTTCTAGCAGCCCAGGGTAAGGTTATATACATTACTTGCAGAACAAAGGTCTCTGACCAATAGCACAAGGAGAAACTAAAATTAATCCCACACTTCTCCCCAAGTCTATATCCTGGCACAGACTGCATGGGCCCAAAGGAAAGTCTCCTTTCTGAGCAGGCACCTCCCATTAGGACACAGTAGAAACTAACAATGGCCTTGTCTACCCTGTGTCCCATTGATCTCCACCTTTGAGACTTCCTGGGCTCCAGAGTTGATGGGAAAACATGGAGTAAAAATTGTCTTCTCTACGAAATGCTTTAGACAAGGTTGAAATCACTGGTTTCTAGGAAAATAATATTTATTTGATGGTAAATATACATAAAGTCATATGTATAATACAGGATGGATGCAACAGTCATACCCACAATGCTGATCTGCTGATTCTGCTCAGACCACTAGGAAGATCTTGCAGGTGTCATGTGCCAAATGTAGGCAAAGTCTAGAGGATTTTCTCTCCTTTTGTCTAGTTCAGGAAATCAAAGACTCCAAACCACAGCCTCAGTCTCAGTCCAGTGTCTGTCAGGCTTCTTTGCGGCTAGCAGGAAACGGTTTCAATTTCCTACTGGCCTGATCCACACTGTGTGTCCTGTCCAGCAATAATCTCCATCTGTGAGACTGGAGGGGAGGTAGGTCCAGGGCTGGCTTCACTGTTGCCTGGGCTGGGAGCTCCTCCCAGTGGCTGCTATTTTTACTGAGTCCTTTCCAAGTGGAGAAACCTTGGGATAATTCTATACTGGTTCCATGAGAATCCCTTAGAGTTTTTCACAGGCATGCGGTAGCGTATTTCGGTCCAGAACCTAGAATTGGGAGGGACTGATTTGAAGCCTTTCCAGGAGACTGTGGGCAAAACCCTGAGAGCTTTTTTCACAAGATAAGGTAGAGACTCTGGCTCTTGGAAGGAAGAGAACTTGATTAAAATGAGTTTCAGTGTTTGATCAGCCAAGGCAAGATTCACGGCTGCCTGTAATTCAAAGACACAATGTCCATTGATATAGTTGGGGCTCAAGATAAATATTCCTCTTCTACTTTTCTGAATAACATGCATGATGTCTTCTGCATACACTGGAAATAAAGAATTTAAATACTTTCAATGGAAATTGTTAGATGTTGAGTCACAATAAGCTTGAATCTCTCAGATATAACCAGAGGATTCCTTGTAATGGATACTCTTGGGTGGGGAGGAAAGGACACATGTTTACATCATCACTTTTAATATATCAACTCTATTTATAGTCGAAGATACACTCTAGTGTCTAACGAACGACTCTTCATTTTATATTCCTTCCTTTGAGTGCTAACTTGCCAAATTATCCAGAAGCACAGCACATTGGACTGAGGTAAAATCAGAATGAGCATGGAATGTTTCAGGCTCCCTGGGGGGAGTGTCTGAGGGCAGGGAGGCCACAGGACAGCCCAAGATTTGGACATCTGCTGGCGGGCAGAGCTGGGCCCACACCTGATGAGCCTCAGGAAACCATGCTGATGTTTGTGAGGGGCAGAGTTCCAAAAATCCAGGGATCCACCTGTTTGGGATGACAGAGACAACTTCCAACTGCAAAGGCAGGAAAGATATCATTGTTCTGGAAGGGCCCCTTATTATGACATTCTTCTGAAGATAGATTTTTTTTTCATGATAGTACAGGTCATTTGAAATACATAGTTTTCTGTGTTCTTGCCCAAGATGTTCTATGTTCATGAAATCTCACAAAAGATGTATATCCCCAAAGACAGAATGACAGAAAACAGTAGACAGAGCTTGCATTTAACTACCCTTTTTGTCCTGTAGTTTTTTCTTGGCATGTAGGACCTACCTCCTCCTGGAGCCACATCTCTTTCAAGCAAACACAAGGTATATCCATATTTGTTTTCTAAAACCTCAGGGAAAAGATTAAGGGCCAAGTGTTCTTCACTCACAGATGAGGCAGCCTCGCTCTCAAAAGAGCTCCGTTTTGCATAGGATATGAAAGCATCAAATTCCTTTTTATCTGAGGAACAGGAACAACCAAAAAAAATGTAAGCCACTTGCTTTTTTTAAAAACTATCGTGGTACACATACATATGTTTGAAATGCATGATAAATGGATAAGAAATAAGATCTAAGATCCTTACAAAATTGATTTTAAAAAATTAGCAACAGCAGCTGCACCCATTTCAAAACCACACTGAGTGGTATTGACTGTCCACCCTCAATCGAATTCTAATTTATGAAGCACTCTTGCATTGCCACTGAGGTTAGATCAAACAGCTGGGGCCTTCTGTGATTAAATCTCATGTACTCGGGAGGTCCTCTGAGCCTTCTTTCCATCTGCAGTGTTTCTGTCTCATCAGTTACACATCAAAGAGGAGTCTGCTCTATCAAAGAGTGGTAAGATCCAGCAAGCTCAGTACTAAAACCCAGCACATTTCATCCATAGAAGGAAAAAATACCTCCTTGGAGAGCTGGCAGCACATGTACCTAGAGATGAACCCCCCATATGTAAAATGAGGGTGACATTAGCTCCCCAGCAGGCTGTTTGAAGGACTGTGTGATATAATGTACACGTGGTGCTCAGGGTCTGACTCACAGCAGGCACAGGATAAATGTCCATTCCCCTCCCTTCTAATGGGAAACTGTATTTAGAGACTTTATTGTCAGAGACTTGAAAGACTTCAGATGCTTCTGTCGACTATAGTAATACAAAGTCACATTGATTAGTGGGACATGCTAAAGAGCTGCCTGGAAGGAGAAAAATCCCCCAAATTAACTCACTTGACTCAGCTTTGAAATAAGACATGTAGGGTTCACATACCAGCAGTTGCTGCAATCTCTGTTACAAAATGGTAAATGATAGCGCTGGGTGGCTGATGATATTTAGCAGCACACCAAGGCGAGGTCGGGAGCTAATCTGTGGACACAGCTCACATACAGGTGCAGGGGATGTGGCTGGCAGGTAGGTGCCCTGCAGTGCCAATGCGTCACACATACCAGAGTTGCCTGTGTTACCCTCTGTATCATGAGAAACACCAACAAGCTAGAATTTTTCTATAGTTTGGAAACTAAATGTATTTAGTCATAAAATTAGCTATTGGGGTTATTAGACATCCTCCTTGGTCCTTCCCAATTCTCAAAGTAATATGACTCTCTAAAAGTTTAGACGTTTGGCATTAACCTGAAAGTAAACATCTTGCTGAAAAAATAAGATTGTCCAGCAGAGGGCACTGCATGACTATGCTTAAAAACCCAGATCCCATCACTATTTTGTCTTTGTTATTATTATTATTTTCTTTTAGTTCATGCCTTTATTAACTCATATATAATTACTTGTCTTCTGGTTTGCTGAAACAGTCAGTTAGATAACATTTGCCACAATAATGTCTATAAATGTGGCTGCTATAAAAACTTCAGCACCACACTCATCTGAAGAACACTTACATGAAGGCTACTTATTATGACATTTTCATCCACCTTGTATTATTTCAAGACAGCCAGATTAGCCTTCTATCTCTTATGATTATTCTTCCTGGGAGTGGTATAACACTTCCTCTTGCTTTCCTTAGCACCACCACGAAGTCTTAACACAAGATGAAGAGTGAACTCCCTTTCAATGTTGTGGTCTGACAAAGTACATCCATCTTCCAGTTGCTGGTCAGCAAAAAGGAGTCTTTGCTGATCAGTAAGATTTATTTCCTTATCCTGGAGCTTGACCTTTATAGTTCATAAAATCCCTTATGAGTAGACAGTGACATCCGAAGTTGAACCCTCAGATACCAAAGCAAATGGAAAGGCCAAGATTCAGCATAAGGAAGGAATTCTGTCCAATCAGCAAACACTATTTTGTCTCTGAGACAAGAAAGGACATGTTGAAATATTTTTCTCTTCACTGAGTCTTGTACGAAAGCTCTAGAAGCTTAAGGTAAATAGAATTTCAGTGAAAGACATATGAAATCACCTAGGGAAGTGATTAAGACATGGATTGGCTCCATTCTTAAAAGACAATTTTAAAAAATCCTAAAAACATGTTTAGCCAAAGAATTTCTAGCATATATTCGCAATAATTAGTCTAAAGAAAGATATAACTGATGTATTTCTTTACTTATCATTTCCCCAGAGATCTGACGACTCCTCACTGAATTCCTAGTGTGGCAAAAGCTCTGGAGTAGTGACATAAATAATTACCCCTGAAATGCCACAAAAGAAGATTCTATTCTTTCCAAGCAATAGAATCATTTAGTAGAACTGCAAACATTCTAACCTAGGGCTAGAAAAGGATAGAAGCAGCTCTGCTTTTCAACAGATGCGAACATGAATGAGCATGATGATCCTGTCTCCTGAGAAAATCAACAGATGCTTTCTTAGCAGTTAGTACTTGGGTTTTATTATTAAAGGACATCCCATTTTAAAGAGCATTTCCACCATCTTAAAACTTCTCATTTTACAGATGAAGCTAACCAAGGTATTAGCTAATGGGAACTCTTAGACTATGTCTGAATCTGAAACTCTAAGGCCTCAGAGTGTTTCAGTTTGGGATACAGGACTTTATCTGTGTCTGCTTGTCTAATTGGTTTGTTGTGAAAATTAAAGGTGCTACCAGCCATAATTAGCATATACGCCTGTACTCAAGAAAGCAGCTATAGCTGGCACATCTTGCATGTTTACCCTGTACTAAGCATCATTCCAAATACTTAATGTGTCTTATATTATTAAAATATAATTTATGTCACTGGGAGGCCTCTCCAAACCCCAGAGCTCTTGCCACACTAGGAATTCAATTATTAAGACACATTAAGCATTTGGAATAATGCTTAGTACAGGGTAAACAGCACCAATCACATCATCTTTGGGATTGGTGCTATTACCATTTTATTTTATAGATGCAGAAACTAAAGTACAGAGATGTTAAGTCATTTGCATCTTGCCTTAGGTTGGTTAGCAAAGGGATTATTTTCACATCCACCATATCATGCGACAGCATTGTTTTAAGATTCCTGGCAAGTGGATTGAAAAAATAAAAAAACTCATTTTTTCTCCAGCCTCTCCCAGTGTGAAGCTACTAGAGTTAGAGGAAGTTCCTGAACCCTCAGAGGCTTATCCATCAAGGGACATCCCTTTCTTAAGGTCTTTTCATAATCTCTTCCCTGGCTGTCAGGAGGCATCAAAATTTCTTTCCAAAGTTAACTCTGAGGAAACAAAGGCAAGGGGTAGTGATGAATTCTTGTCCTGCTCTATGTCAATTAGGAGGGGAAAAGTCAGAGGGTCACATATTGGGATGTCCTTACCCCCAAGCGTCTCATCCTTACTCTGGTGGGTTCGGAAGAGCAGCACTATTTCAATCCAGTGCTGGTAAATGAGCACACTCACCGCCAGCATGCCCACCAGGGTCACGACAGTGCCAAGCAGGACATACAGGAGCAGCACTGGGGAAACACGGCACCATGAGCAAGTGCAGGGGCAACAGTCCTGGGCCAAGACTACAAGCTGACGCTACAGCTACCCAGCACCCTTTTCTATCCCATTATTTCATGAAGGTCTGTACTGACAGCAGTTCTTTCCAAGATGGAACTGTTTTAAATCACGTCATGAGAGCTATCTTATAATAAACTCTAGATCCAGGAGAAAGGGCAATTCCTGATTGGTATGATCTAGGAAACACATTGTAGCAATCTTATTTATTTTTCCCCTACAAACCTCCACATGTTTGCACCTCTCACACTGTATATATGGTGAACTAATCTCGTGTATTATCATCCCCACTAAAGTTTAAACTTCCTGAGACCTGGAGTCCTGTCTGGCTGACCTTGGCACACTTCCTCACACCTAACACAGGGCTGTCCTTCACACTTCCAGTGAGGAAAGCCACCATTGTAGGCCAGGAGCAAACTTTGTGTGGCTGAAGCCTCACACATTCAAACCTGCTTGTAGTGCAGTCATCTATTAACTGAATGAATGAATGAGGGAATGGTATCGACCTCATCTCGGGGCATCTTCTTAAAGAAACTTAACAGCTATTTCTCACCTGGAATTTCTACTCTAGCTTTTAAAAAGGCTGTAATCTGAGCTCTACACACGTTATTCCAAACACTGAGCAAGATTACTCTTTCTCTTCTCCATTATCCATCCATCAGGACATGAATCCATACTGTCCTCTGGATTTGGAAGCCAGGAAAGGAAAATAGGAAAAGCAGCTGGGTCTTAGCACAATTCCTGTCACATAGGGCATGACCTATAGGTGTTCGTGGAATGAATGAATGAATGAATGAATGGTTTTTCCAACACAGCTTCCATAGGAAGAGTATTAGTTAAGAGGACCAGTTCTAGACCACTAATTTGTAATTTACTTGATGTGTGTCCGTGGTCAAAGTACTAAGTGGGTTAACACAAAGTACTTAGAACAATGTCTGGCACTAGACAGTGTTCATTGGTATCATCATTATTACTATTCTTTAGAAAAGTTCCTCCCATCTTGAGTAAAAGCTGTTGGACACATTCTAGTGACCTTCTAGACACACCTCCTTTCTTCTCCTTAAGTTGGACGAACCGCGTGCTATTCCCCATGGAGTTCTGAGCAAAGCAAACAAACTTCCTCCGAAGATCACTTTGAGTAACTTTCTTCAAAATGACATCACATTCAAAGACTTCGTCCCTTAGAGTGGATCTAATACTAGGAAGAGAAAAAAATGCCACACCCATTCAATTACATAAAACGACAGTGATTTGAAGTATTTGAAACATCTATAAGCAGCCAATAGTTTTGCTTTAGAACTGTGAGATCAATAGTCTGAGAAGATACCAGAAAAATATAAGATGGTCAAAGAGAGATCATTCTTAATTAAATTTCTGGCTCTATTAAGCATTTATACTAAGACATAATTTATTGTGGGCCTAATCTGACCATCTAAGAATTCCCCCACAAGAACAGATAATAACATTACTATAAACACAGTATTAAAAATGGGCGGCTCCTGTGGCTCAGCGAGTAGGGCGCCAGCCCCATATACCGAGGGTGGCGGGTTCAAGCCCGGCCTCGGCCGAACTGCAAAACAAAAAAATAGCCGGGCGCTGTGGTGGGCGCCTGTAGTCCCAGCTACTAGGGAGGCTGAGGCAAGAGAATCGCTTAAGCCCAAGAGCTGTGAGCAGTGTGACGCCACGGC
>CAUYON010205390.1:0-15158 GCA_963573935.1 Arctocebus calabarensis | reverse complement strand
CCAAACAACAATGACGGCGGCAACCAAAAAATGGCCGGGCGTTGTGGCGGGCGCCTGTGGTCCCAGCTACTTGGGAGGCAGAGGCAAGAGATTCGCTTGAGCCCAGGAATTGGAGGTTGCTGTGAGCTGTGATGCCACAGCACTCTATCCAGGGTGACAGCTTGAGGCTCTGTCTCAAAAAAAAAAAAAAGAAACTTGAGTTTGGGGCTCAGCGCCTGTGGCTCAACAGGCTAAGGTGCCAGCCACATACATCTGAGCTAGAGGGTTCAAATCCAGCCCAGGCCCACCAAACAACAATGACAGCTGCAACCAAAAAAAAAAAAAATGGCCAGGCGTTGTGGCGGGCGCCTGTAGTCCCAGCTACTTGGGAGGCAGAGGCAAGAGACTCTCTTGAGCCCAGGAATTAGAGGTTGCTGTGAGCTGTGATGCCACGGCACTCTATCCAGGGTAACAGCTTGAGGCTCTGTCTCAAAAAAAAAAAAAGAAACTTGAGTTTGGGAGGCTGAGGCAGGAGGATCACTTGAGGCCAAGAGTTTGAGGTTGCTGTGAGCTATGACCCCATGGCACTCTACCCAGGGTGACAAAGTGAACCTCTGTCTCAAAAGTAAATAAATAGACAAACAAACAAATACTAGTCAGGTATTGTGGCGGATGCCTGTAGTCCTAGCTTACTCAGGAGGGTGAGGCAAGAGGATCGCTTGAGCCAAGAGTTTGAGGTTGCTATGAGCTATGATGCCACAGCACTCTACCAAGGGTAACAAAGTGAGATTATGTCTCAAAAATAAATAAATAAATAAATAAGTACTAGCTGGGCTTTGAGGCAGGTGCCTATAGTCCTGGTTACTCGGGAGGCTGAGAGAAGAGGATTGCTTGAGCCCAAGAGTTTGAGGTTGCTGGAGCTACAATGCCACGGCACACTACCGAGGGCAACAGAGTGAGACTCTGTGTCAAACAACAACAACAACAACAACAAAAACCCCTTGAGTTATTTATTGCAGAAAAGACTTTGGGGGTAGTACCTGTGGCTCCAAGGAGTAGGGTGCCAGCCCCATATGCCAGAGGTGGCGGGTTCAAACCCAGCCCCGGCCAAAAACTGCAAAAAAAAAGAAAAGAATCTGGAACTCAAATTATAGTAATATTTCTTTTAACAAAACAATAATAATTAGAAGTTTTAATATAGATGTTTCGACTGGCAGCATTTAAATCTGTCGCCAAATTTCTTCTTGGTGTTCTTAAAACTCAGCCCCAACCTTCAGGAGATGCAGCTGTGCAGAGACGCCTGCCCGCTGGAGCCCAGGGGCCTGAGGCTGTGGTGAGCTGTGACTGCCTCGCTCTGTGCAGCCTCAGTGACCGAGCAGAACTTCATCTTAAGAAAGAAAGAAAGGAAAGGGGAGGGCGGCACCTGTGGCTCAAAGGAGTAGGGCGCTGGCCCCATAAACCGGAGGTCGGGGTTCAAAACCTGGCCCAGGCCAAAAACTGCAAAAAACAAAAAAAAGGAAAGGGGAAAGAGAAGAGAAGGAAAGGAAGAAGAACAAAAGAAGGAAGCAAGGGAGGGAGGGAGGAAGAAGGAAGGAAGGGAAGGAAAGGAGAAGGAAGGGAGAAGGAAAGGAGGAAGGAAGGGAAGAAGGGAGAAAGAGAAAGGAAGGGGGGGAGGAAGGGAATAAGGAAGGAGGGGAAGAATGAAAGAAGGAAGGGAAGGAGAAAGGAGGGAGAGAGGGAGGAAGGAGGGAAGGAAGGAAGGAAGGGAGTGAGGGAGTTGGTTTAGTGCACGTCTAGGGAGGCAGCAGACAGCTGTGCTGGGTGGGTGTGGTGGGCTGGGCATGTGTTGGGTGCGTGTACCGTGGTCTCCTGTCCCCTTTTGCTGTTGGACTCTATCCTAGCAACATTGCGTGCTGCGCGAAGCCCTCAGAGAGTGTGAATGCTTGTGCTCTTTGCAGCAGAGACAGCTGTTTGTACACTTGTCTAGATGCATGTCTATGATTTGGGAGCAGGGGCTGCACCTGTGGGTCATCCTGTGCTGTGTCCCCACCCCTGCCCCATGGCAGACTGAGTTGTGTGTGAGCATTTACCCCATGTATGCTCCTCTTCTCATATGGAGCTCATCCCTGGCCTGAGGGCACGGTGCCTGGTGCGCACCACTCTGTCCTCTGCTCTGGTGTCGCAGCCCTGAGAATTACAAGGCCTCTGTGCTGCAGAGCCGCTGGACTGGGAGGGTGGCCTTGCTGCCTGGTCCGCCTCCCCAGGGCAGGGCACTGTCTTGAGAGAGGTGCTGTGCTAGTCAGAACTAGAGGACATGTGTGGAAACTGGCTCTCCTTATGCCCTCAGTCGCGGGTGTTGATCTCGTGGGGTCAACAGGGGAGGAAGGCTGTGTTCATGGTGCTGCCTGCCAGGCAACTCCAGCCCTCGTGTGGGCTTCGTGCTCAGTGGTGTGTCACCCTTCGTCCCCTGGAAGTGGGAGTTCCCTCTTTGTGGTGCTATCCTTGCTCACAACATCCTTGAGATTGCTTCTGAAACTTAAGGACCAAAGGTCTTTATCTGTTATGGGTGGGTTTGGCTTTTGGAAACAGCCGTTCTTCAGCATAAAGCCAGGCCTTGCAATCTATGGTCAAGAACAGACCAGTGGTGCCTGTTGTAAGTAATGAGGCTTCCTCAAGGGGCACCAAAGTCACCTCTGAAGGAGGAATTTGGGGAGGACTCTAGCAGGTAGGGGGTTGTCCCAGCCAGAAGCTAGATGGGCACTCGGTGGCACTTTACAGACATCCAGGTTGGGCTGTGGTCGGCAGGGCAGTGATTCTAGTTGGCCTCCCAGGCTGCCCACACACAGAACTGTGGACCTCTTTGGACATTTGGGGACCTTGATTTTTGTTTTGTTTAGATAACAGCCCTGTCCCTGGAAATAAGGAAACTTGGTGTTTTAATGTAGAAATTTGAGAGTGCTCACCTTCATGGCTCTGGAGCAGTCTGAGCTTGTGCTCTGCGTGGCTGCCTGCACCGCACTGTTAGCCAGGAGTCCTGGTGTTCTCCAGCTCTGTTGGTGTTTTGTCTCTTTGTTTGGAGATCTTTGCATCCATTACTGACTTGTCAAAGGTAGAATTGATTCAATGGGCATAATGACTTTTCTCTTGAAAAATGAAATACAGGGTGGACATAAAGTTTGTGTGCAATTTACTGTGTTAAATTATTTTGTTTTATTTATTTATTTTATCATTATTATTATTTTTTTTTTTTGTAGAGACAGAGTCTCACTTTATCGCCCTGGGTAGAGTGTCATGGTGTCACACAGCTCACAGCAACCTCCAGCTCCTGGGCTTAGCCAATTCTCTTGCCTCACCCTCCCGAGTACCTGGGACTACAGGCGCCCACCACAATGCCTAGCTATTTTTTTGTTGCAGTTCGGCCAGGGCTGGGTTTGAACACACCACCCTCGGTGTATGGGGCCAGCACCTTACTGACTGAGCCACAGGCACCACCCTATTTTTTAATTTTTATTTTATTTATTTATTTGCCATTTTGGCTAGGACCAGGTTTGAACCCACTACCCGCAGTATGTGGGGCCGGCGCCCTACTCCTTTGAGCCACATGCGCCGCCCTGTGTTAAGTTATTTTAAATTGCACACAAACTTTATGTCCACCCGGTATAAGATGATGTTAACCAATCAGTTTCACATTTATTTATTTACTTATTGAGACAGAGTCTTACTATGTCACCCTCGGTAGAGTGCTGTGGCATCACAGCTCACAGCAACCTCAAACTCTTAGGCTTAGGCAATTCTCTTGCCTCAGCCTCCCAAGTAGCTGGGACTACAGGCACCTGCCACAACACCTGGCTATTTTTTTTGTTGCAGTTGTAATTGTTGTTTAGCAGGCCCAGGCCAGGTTCAAACCCACCACCCTCGGTATATGTGGCCAGAGCTGTAACCACTGTGCTATGGGCGCCCAGCCAGTTTCACTTTTATTATGTATATGAGTTGTACCTGGTGGATGTAGGGACATGGGTTAATTACAGGGTTAAAAGCCACTAGTGGAGAGATTGAACAATTATTGATCCATTCATTCATTTAACAAATACTTCTGAACACAAACTGTGAGCCAGAAGCTCTCCCAGGTGCTGGGGTTAACTCTGGACACTTGCCATGCCTGGACAGGCTTGCTCTGGCAGGACAGAGCTGACATAGCAGGGAGTGGGGGGTTGTGAGGCCAGGGCTTTGCTCTGAGTGACACGCGCCCCGTCAGGACTTTGAGCACAGTCACACTGGGTGAGGACAGGTGGAGGCTCGGGGCTAGCAAGCAGGCTGAAAAGGGTGGGTGTACGATTATGGACATACCTGAGGGGAGCTAGGAACCTGGGATGTCACATGGAGACACATGGTTTGGGCCTGAGCACCAGAAGGGTGACAGGGTGCGGTGGCAGGTTGGGCGTCACACCAATGTCCAATCCATGTGCAAGTGTTGAGTCCTGTGGACTTTACCAGGCATGGGAAGGTTCTCATCAGGGAGCCGAGAGGAGGAGCGAGATGGGAACTAGGGCAGTGTGCGTTTTCGTGGTGCTAGGACACACAGGTCCTGGTGGCAGGGGAGCGAGAGCTGCCCCTTCCTGGCAGGTGCCCCTGACACATGGGTTTCCTGCCCCCTGCTGGCCTTGGCCTGCATAGCTCAGTCCCATGGATCAGTGTCTATAGCAAAAGCCAGAGTTTGATGATTTTGTGATGCTTTATGAAGAGTGAATCAATGACTTTTATATTCTGACTCCGTTAAGTGTTATTCCTGTGTCCCTTTACCATAATTTTTGCTTTTCAAAGAGCAGAAAAAGTAAAATAAACTTCATTTGTGCTTTCTACAGAGTTTCTCTGAGGCTCCTACTCCGTGTTCAGTGCCGTGCAGCTGTGCATGGGCATCTGCTCTGTTTATTGTCCGGCACTATGGGCCCTATCTGCCCTGGGCCGGCAGAAGGTGCTAAACACTCCCTGTAGCTCCTTGGGGCTGGGCTTAGGCACCTCAGTGCCCGCCCTTTAGGGCTCCTAGTGTGTTGAGAGTGCGTGTCCTGGGGAAGGGTGGTCTTGATGTAGGGGCTTTAGCAGGTGGGTGGAAGCTGTGGCCACACCCCACCCCTGGCTTCACACTGGGCAGGGCAAGCGCAGACAGGTGGTGTGTCCTTAGTGAGGGCTCATTCTGCCAGCCCTCCGTGCTATTTACACAGATGTACAGATCACAGGTGCTGTAGGAAGAACTTGAGAAATAATTGGGTGCATGTGCTTGGCGCTGACCACTGCAGTGTCACAGATCCCAGCCTCTCTCTCCAGGACAGTATTCATGTGTCTCTCCTCAATGACTGCTGCATCCTGCCCAGCTCTGGACTCCTAAACCCCTAACCCTGCCAGGAAAGTGTGTGCTGAGTCCTCACCACTGTCTTCCTTCACCATGGCCTGATTTGTTCCAGGAACTGCTGCTGGAGTTTGAATCTGAAATGCAGAAGCGGGAACATGAGTTCTGCCTGCAAGCTGACAGCATGAGCAATGCAGTCTTATCCCAGGAGCTCAAGGTAACTGAGTGACTCCTTGGAGTCTGGAAGGTTTTTCCCTGTCTGCCCTAAGAACCGTTTTGAGTGGTGAGGCGACTTCTCAACTATGAAGTAGATGGATCACACACAGGCAAATGGGCTGGGGTCTTGGTGAGAGTGGACACACGTGTGCTGGGGCGTTGGCTTTGGAGTCCCTGTCTGTGAACAAGCATGGTCCCTCGAGGTGAGTGACCAGCCTGACACTGGCTGAGGGGACAAGTCCACTGCAGACTGTGCCCCTGTATGTGCCCGAAGTTCTCCCATGACATCATTGAAATGCACCTGGGGGGTGCTGCTCCTATCCCCACTGTAGGGTCCAACACCGTGCTCAGCACCTGTCTGGAACTGCAGGGCCGTGTGTGGCAGAGCCACCAGTAGCACCCACCCTCGGCATGCGTGTGTCCCACATGCCACCCCAGACATTGTCAGGTCACCCTCAGGACACAGAACAAGGACCAGCCTCAAGGGGCTGCAGGAACGCAGGACAATAGCTTCAGTTGGGGAGGGGGGTGGGGGCCATGCCTGGTCTGGCGCCGCTACCCAACTGGTTGTTCCTGTGGGTGATATCTTTTGTGGTTAGCACCAGCACCCGCCTTCTCCCCCAGTGCCCTCTCCACAGGAAGCTGTCAGCCCAGGGGAGGCCCCAAAGACCCTGGTGGGTGGTGGCAGGAACAGGTATTGAGAGTGTCAGGGTTCAAGCAGGCAATCCCTAGTCTCACCTCCTGGCACAGATCATAGTCCCCCTGCATGAATGTCACAGTGGCCCACTTGTCCCTTTCTCGCCAAGTCCCCTTCTCCACCTCTAGATGCACTATTCACCCTGTCAGCCAGAGCCCAGAGCGGGCTGGCCTGAGGCTACGGTTGCACCAGAGGGACCCTTACAACCTTTGAAAGGATTGTAAAAGCACCCAGGCACAGGAGGGCAGGTGGGCAGTGTGGACACTCTGTGCTTTATGGCAGGCTGGCTCTCCTGTCAAAGGCAGGGATGCCCCATTCTCATCTCTACCTGCTACAAGAGCCTGTGGTGGGCACCACAGTGTACAGTTTTTAATAAAAGAAAAGCAGAGTCTTTTTTGTTGGGGTTATAGTCATGAGCCACCCCTTATTTTGCCCCTGGGCTCAAAAGATCTTCCTGCCTTGGTCTCCTAAGTAGCTGGGACTACAGGCTTCTGGTGTCAATGCTGGGATAATTTTTCTTATTTATTTATTTATTTTTATAGAGACAGAGTCTTCACTTTATCACCCTTGGTAGAGTGCTGTGAAGTCATAGCTCACAGCAACCTCCAACTCCTGGGCTTAGGTAATTCTCTTGCCTCAGCCTCCCAAGTAGCTGGGACTACAGGTGCCAGCCCCAATGCCCAGCTATTTTTTGATGCAGTTTGGCCAGGGTCGGATTTGAACCCGCCACCCTAAGTATATGGGGCCAGCGCCCTACTTGATGAGCCACAGGCACCGCCCTTTTTTTTTTTTAAAGATGAAGTCGTATTACGTCACCCAGGATGACAGTCTGAGCTTCCATGCTGGGCTCCCGTATGCATGGTAACTGATCTGGGTGTAGTGCCCATCATTGCCACCAGTGTTTTACAGACAAGGGAGTACAGGCTCAGAGAGATCGTTTAAAAATTCAGTGTGGGCTCGGCGCCTATGGCTCAAGCGGCTAAGGCACCAGCCACGTACACCTGAGCTGGCGGATTCAAATCCAGCCCGGGCCACCAAACAACAATGACAGCTGCAACAAAAAAATGGCTGGGCGTCGTGGCGAGCGCCCATAGTCCCAGCTACTTGGGAGGCGGAGGCAGGAGACTCACTTGAGCCCAGGAATTGGAGGTTGCTGTGAGCTGTGATACTATGATGCCACAGTACTCTATCTTGGGTGACAGCTTGAGGTTCTATCTCAAAAACAAAACCAATGGCAACAAAAAAAATAAATAAATAAAAATAAAATAAAATAAAAATCAAAATTCAGTGTGTAGTCTTGGTGCCCATAGCTCAGTGGTTAGGACACTAGCCACATGCCCTGGGTGCTGGTGGGTTCGAACCCAGGCAGGGCCTGCTAAGCAATAATGACAACAACAACAATAAAATAGCCAGTTGTTGTGGTGGGCGCCTGTATTCCCAGCTATTTGGGAGGCTGACACAAGAGAATTGCTTAAACCCAAGAGTTTGAGATTGCTGTGAGCTATGACGCCACAGCATTCTACCAAGGGCGACATAGTGAGACTCTGTCTCAAAAAAAAAAAAAAAATTTGGTGTGCAGAGGCCAGGCAGGCTGGCTCACAACTGTAATCCTAGCGTTCTGGAAGGCCAAGGCAGGAGGGTTCCTTCAGTCTAGGATTTCGAGTCCAGCCTGAGCAAAATGAGACCCTGTCTCTACTAAAAATAGAAAAACTAGCTAGGTGTTGTGGTCGGTGCCTGTAGTCCCAGCTATTCGGGAGGCTGAGGCAGGAGGATCACTTGAGCCCTGGAATTTGAGGTGGCTGTGAGCTGTGATGATGACAAAGTACTCTACCCAGGGCAACAGAGACTCCATCTCAAAAAAAAAAAACCAGCGTGCAGCTGGGATTTGAATAGGGCTGCTCAGCAGTGAGCCATATTCTTACACACACCCTACATGGCTTGATTTCATTATTTAAATAATATTCAAATTATGTGCTAAGAAAACAAAGTGCAATTGATTTGTCCTGTTAATGGTGATGGACTTAGGTGCATGTGGGGCACCCTAGTGGGACTGGGGCCTGATGCTGGTGGGGTGCATGTGCCTTCAGAGGGCCGCCATGGGGGTGTGCAGGGGCAGTCTTCTTGTTTACTGCTTCCTGAACTTTGATTTTATCCTCTCTTAACCCTGATAAAATGGCAGCACACACATCTGATGTCTCACTTTGTTCTAATTGTATCTTCATTTTGAATTTTTAAAAATCATTCAAAGGTTAAACTACTGAACAAAGAGCTTGAGGCTCTGAAAGAAGCTGGAGTGAAGGCTGCAGAGTGTATGCAGAAGGCAGAGACTGCAAACTCAGAGCTGGAGAAGAAGGTCCAGCATCAAGCCTGGGCGCTCCAGGACCTGGAAGCCGTGAAGAACGCACGGTGCATGGCGGCTGCCTGTCCCTGTCCCCTGTGGGAGGTTCTGTGGCCGTATCACATAGTCTGGACTCTGTTCCAGCTTATTCCAGGCCAGTGTTTGCTTTAGCTTCTTATCTGCGTTTTCCACTAATATTTGTTTCTTTTTAGGATAAAGGACTTAGAAAATAAACTTCACTCTGTTCAGCTAACCAGGAAAAAGGAAGAGGAAACATTTAAGAGGAAGTGAGTGTTTCTGCCTCCCCCAACTGTGCAGCCTGCCAATGGCCTGGCAGTGGGAGGTGAGACTGGTGTGCTCAGCCTTGAGTTCATCACCATGAAGAAAAGGACCCCACCATCCAAGGAGGCTCTGACCTGGGTTTGGTTCTGTGTTTATGCTCTGCTGTAGAGTTTCTCAGTGATGTTTAAGATTTTTAATGTTTTACAATTTACAAAATTAGCCAGGCGCAGTGGCTCACACCTGTAATCCTAGCATTCTGGGAGGCTGAGGTGAGTAGATTGCCTGAGCTCACGAGTTCAAGACCAGCCTGAGCAAGAGCGAGACCTTGTCTGTAAAAATAGCCAGATGTTGTGGTGGGCGCCTGTATTTCCAGCTACTCGGGAGGCTGAGGCAAGAGAATCGCTTAAGCCCAAGAGTTTGAGGTTGCTGTGAGCTGGGATGCCACAGCACTGTACCGAGGATGACAAAGTGAGAGTCTACCTAAAAAATAAAATAAAATAAAATTTAAAATATTTAAAACCTAAGTCAAAAGTTAGCTTTTAAAACTTAAAAAAGTTCTGCTTATTAACCAATTTTATCAGTTTTCTATTGTAGCAGCTAATTTTACTTTGGTGATATAGCCGCTCTTTTACTGTAGCAAAATAATTTTGTTCTCTTGGTTCTAAAATTCTTAAGTTCTAAAGAGCCCTCCTTTTCCACTAAAATGACTTTTTTTTTCTTTTGAGACAGAGTCTCACTCTGTTGCCCTGGGGTAGAGTGCTGTGGCATCATTACAGCTCACTGTAACCTCAAGCTCCTAGGCTCAAGTGATCCTCCTGCCTCAGCCTCCCCCACAGCTGGGACTACAGGTGCCTGCCACCATGACAGGCTAGTTCTTCTATTTTAGGAGAGATGAGGTCTCTCTCTTGCTCAGGCTGGGCTGGAACTCCTGAGGTCAGGTGATTAACGTACCTTGGCTGGGATTACAGGTGTGACGACCACCTTCAGTTTTTCTTGAACCATATTTGCATCTATAGGCACAGTTTTCATATACCAGCTAATATTTTAAATTGTAAAACATTAAAAGTCCTAACCATCACTATAAAATCTATAGCAGAACATAAACGCAGACCCAAACCCAGGCAGGAGCCTCCCTGGTGAGTGGGGCCCTCTTCTTCTTGGCCATCTTGCATCATATACGAGCTGCATTTTGAAAAAATTGTAAAGTTTTCACAACGGCTGGCATAGCTGCAGCGAGAGCTTTATGAATTTTCTTTTCCTTTTATACAATAATCCTTACACTGGATTCATATATCTTGAGGTGGTGGGAAACTGCAGCTATAGACCTTGATCCATGCTGCCTACCTAGCAGTTTGGCTTTTTCATGTCATACCTTTTCTCTGCTTCTTGGGAGCATTTCCAGCATCACTAGTTGGATTTCGTAGGGCCCTGTGGTGTTACTCAAGGTTACAGTATTGCACTGAACAAAATGAAAATACCCCAGACCTACAAGACTGCTGGTCAGCACATGGAGAGGGTCACCACAAGGAACTGGGCCTCCTGTTCTGATATTACATGTGGTATCTGTCCAGTTTTTTTAAAAAATTAGGTCAACTTAAGGAGGTGGTCAAGTATGGAGTTTCTACTTTTAGATTTACTTTTATCTTTAAGTTTTTTAGAAACAAGGTCTCACTCTCACCCAGGCTGAAAGGCTGTCACATAAACACTGCTCACTGTAACCTTGAACTCCTGGACTCAAGTGATTCTCCTGCCTTAGCCTACCCCGTAGCTAAGACTATAGTTGCTCACCCCCATGCCTGGCTAAATGTTTTTTGTTTTTTTTTTTGAGACAGAGCCTTAAGCTGTCACCCTGGATAGAGTGCGGTGGCATCACAGCTCACAGCAACCTCTAATTCCTGGGCTCAAACGAGTCTCTTGCCTCTGCCTCCCAAGTCGCTGGGGCTACAGGTGCCAGACATAATGCCCAGCCATTTTGTTTTTGGTTGCAGCCGTCATTGTTGTTTGGCGGGCCTGGGCTGGATTCGAACCCGCCAGCTCAGCAGGCACCTTAGCCCGTTGAGCCATAGGTGCTGAGTCTGTTTTCTTTTTTTAAATGAAGTCTCATTATGTTGCCCAAGCTGGTTTTAAACTTCTGGGATCAGATAATCCTTTCTCAGTTGCCTCCTCCTTACGGACATGAGTCACTGTATCTGAGAGAGATCAGTAGCCCACTTGGAGATGATTAGTGCCACTTTACTCTGTGTTTCAAAGAGATACTTGTGACACTTGAGCTCACCACAATACTATAGTTAATTGTATACACTTATGATTTATTATGCCATCTTTACTTTTTTTACATTTGTCTTGATTATGGATGGTTCAGGTGTGATCTTTAAGTGTGTACAGACATTTTGATAAATTTTAACTTTTTGTAACGGATCTGTGTATATTTTAATGGTAATGAATGATAATATAGACTAGTAGTATCTGTATGTATTATACATTCATGATAAACCTTTTTAAAATTTTTTTGATACTTTTAGGTTATACAGTTTGTGAGTTTTTTCAAATTGTCACAGATCTCAAGAAAATTTCCCAACATATTTTTTGAAAAAATTCACATGTGTGTAGATCTCCACAGTTCAAACCTGTGTTGTTCAAGGGTCAGCTGTAGTTGAAAATGGGTGTAATTTCTTGCATTAACAAGTAACATTTCACGCCTATAATCCCAGCACTCCAGAAGGCTGAGGCGTTTGGAATGCCTGAGCTCACAGGTTCAAGACCAGCTTGAGCCAGAGTGAGACTGGTCTCTAAAAATAGCCAGGCACTGTGGCGGGTGCCTGTAGTCCCAGCTACTTGAGAGGCTGAGGTAAGAGAATCACTTGAGCCTAAGAGTTTGAGGTTGCTGTGAGCTGCGAGGCCATGGCACTCTACCGAGGGAAATAAAGTGAGACACTGTCTCAAAAAACAAAAAACATAATTCAGTTAGTCTTTAAAACATCTCTAATGTAGGCTTGGCACCTGTGGCTCAGTGGGCTAAGGCGCCAGCCACGTACACCTGAGCTGGTGGGTTCGAATCCAGCCTGGGACTGCCAAGCAACAATGATGGCTGCAACCAAAAAATGGCCAGGTGTTGTGGCGGGCGCCTGTAGTCCCGGCTACTTGGGAGGCAGAGGCAGGAGACTTGCTTGAGCCCAGGAATTGGAGGTTGCTGTGAGCTGTGATGCAACAGCACTCTATCTAGGGTGACAACTTGAGGCTCTGTGTCAAAAAAAAAAAAAAATCTCTAATGTGATCTGAATACCATAGCAATTTAATGCCTACTATTGTTGATTCAGAACACTACCTGGCAGGGCACAGTGGAGTCTATGACAACAGCCTGGGTGACAGAAAGACCCCATGTCTACCACAGAAACCTCCTTGAACCAGCTTTTCTGTAGCAGTCAGAAAGTTCACGTTGTTCCTTTTTTTCTTGAACTCTGTATTTCCAGTCCATAGCTCCCAGAATTTTAAATGAATATAGTCTTGAAATATATTCACATTTTTTACTCTTGAAAAAATGTGAAATTGGCCTGGCGCCCGTGGTTCAACGGGCTAAGGCAAAAAAAAAAAAGAAAAAATGTGAAATTAATCACCTATATCAATAGGTATATTCAAATAATCTAAAAATAATAAATTTGATATTCACAGGGCTGTAAATGTTCAGAAACTTTTCTAAGTAAAGACTCTATGACAATTATTAGTACACACTTTGTGAAACAGTGTCATGTGCTATAAATTTCAGCAAGTTTTAAGTGAATGGTAAAATATTCTTGGGAACAGCCCTCCTGTTGGCACGAGTGGGGCTTTGCCCACACCCTCTCTCAGCACCTGCCTCTCGCAAGATCAGACGGGAGCGTGTGGCTTCCAGAACAGAATTTCATGTGCTTGGCACTCCATCCAGGGTAGAAGCCAAGAAGCATCTGGGGACCTCCTCTCTGGGAGGGCTTTGACTCATATGTCAGCTGAAAATTTAATGAGTTCTTATGATTTGGTGAAAAGGGAAGCAGGATCATTCCTGGCCAGGAGCTCTGGGCCAGCATGGGCAATATTATGAAACTCCATCTCTACTAAAAAATAAAGAAAACAAAATGCTATCCTCTGGTCAGGAGTGTTACAGTTTTCCCTGCAGACTGAGTTTTAGCATAGGCAGTGCATAGATCACCTCCATGGCAAAGCCTGTCCACATGTGAAAGCAGCAGCCCAATTAGGCTTCCTCTGTGAGTCTCGCTTCAGATAAGCATAACTGTAGTGTTTTACGGAACATCATGTGACACTGTAAGTGAGGGACATCCCCTGCCACGTGGCTTATGAAGCGTAGTCCTGCTCAAGGCCATCCAGTGCTGACATACTCATTGTACACTTCACACAGCAGTCCCAGTGCTGGAGGACCTTACTGGTTCCAAGGTGTAGGTCAGTGAGCACCTGCCTACGTTTGATTTTAGGGTTTGATCAGGAGTCTGAGTGGTGGTGTTCAAATTAAACGTAATATGTCTGCTTTTGGTGTTTTTCTTCTGGGGACTTGTGAGCTATGGAGCGCAGGCCAGAGGGCTGGTGTCCAAGAATGGCTCAGTCTGGGTTTACCTGTGAGGGGTGGTGAGCAAAGAGCCTGCCTTGCAGAAGTGGACAATCCAGTTGAGGGCATGTGCCCAGCAACCACTGTGGCACAAGAAGGAGTGATGAGTGCCTTGAAAGAGGGACTGGGGCTGGGGGATCTGGGCCAGGTGCCTGCTACAGGAATCCCTCCTTCTGTCTTAGGCATGAGGAGCTTGACCGATTGGCCAGGGAGAGGGACGCGGTGCTGGCAGCTGTGAAGGGGACCCACGGCGAGCAGCTGCAGGCGCTGGAGGACAAAGTGCGGGAGCTCCAGGCCCATTGTGAGGTCCTGGAGGCGCAACTCCGCAGGGCTGAGTGGAGGCAGGCAGACACTGCCAGGGAGAGGGACGCCGTTGCTGACAGGTGAGTAGGCACCTCGCTGCACCCAGAGGACTGGCAAGGGAATGGGCGTCTGGTGGCTGGTGAGGTTTTTATAGATTTCATGTCATTTTTCTTAACCATTCTTTTTTTGTCTTTCTTTTGAAATTGTGTAATTTGTGTGTAAGCATGCATTTATTTATTTGTGGTAAAATATACATAACACAAAATGTAGCTTTTTTTTTTTTTTGAGACAGAGTCTCAAGCAGTTGCCCTGGGTAGAGTGCTGCTATGGCATCATAGCTCACAGCAACTTCTCACTCTTAGGCTCAAGTGATCCTCTTGCCTCAGTTTTTCTATTTTTAGTCGAGATGGGGTCTTGCTTTTTGCTCAGGCTGGTCTTGAACTCATGAACTCAAGCAGTCCACCTGCCTCAGCTTCCCAGAGTGTTGGGATTACAGGTGTGAGCCACCATACCCAGCCAAACATACCATTTTAACCATTCTCTTAGTGCATAGTTGAGTGGCATTAAGTGCTAGTAATAGCCACATTGTGGTGCAGCCGTCAGCACCATCCTTCTCTAGAACTCTTCGGTCTTCCCATACTGAGGCTCTGTCCCCATTAAACAGCAGCTTCCCACCCCACCCACTGGCTCCCATGGCCCCCCTAGCCCAGGAAGCCTCCACTCCACGCTCTGTGTCTGTGACTCTGGCTGCTCTGGTCCTCCTGTCAATTGGACTCACCTTTTGTGACTTATCATCTCATTTAGCATAATACCTGCAAGTTCATGCCCATTATAGCGTACATCAGAATTTCATTTCTTTAAAAAAAATTTTTCTTTTCTTTTTTTTTTTTTTTGAGACAGAATCTCACTTTGTTGCCGTGGGCAAAGTGCTGTGGTGTCACAGCTCACAGCAATCTCAAACTCTTGGGATCCAGCTATCCTCTTGCCTCAGCCTCCCAAGTAGCTGGGATTACAGGTTCCTACCACTACATTCAGCTATTTTTCAGAGACCAGGTCTTCCTCTGGCTCAGGCTGGTCCCGAAACCGTGAGGTCAGGCAATCCACCTGCCTTGGCCTCCCAGAGTTCTGGGATTAAAGGCATGAGCCACCATGCCTGGCCTTCTAAATAAAATATTTTATTATGGTAAAATAACATAAAATTTACTATCTTAACTAATTTAAGTATACAGTGTAGTGGTTTTAAGTCTGAATTTCTTTGCTTTTTTTTTTTTGAGACAGAGCCTCAAGCTGTCACCCTGGATAGAGTGCCGTGGCATTGCAGCTCACAGCAACCTCTAATTCCTGGGCTCAAGCGAGTCTCCTGCCTCCGCCTCCCAAGTAGCTGGGACTACAGGCGCCCGCCACA
>CAUYON010205388.1:0-34618 GCA_963573935.1 Arctocebus calabarensis | reverse complement strand
TGGCCAGGCGTTGTGGCAGGCGCCTGTAGTCCCAGCCGCTTGGGAGGCGGAGGCAAGAGACTCGCTTGAGCCCAGGAATTGGAGGTTGCTGTGAGCTGTGATGCCATAGCACTCTACCCAGGGCGACAGCTTGAGGCTCTGTCTCAAAAAAAAAAAAAAAAAAGTCCTGTTTGATACCTTTTTGTATTGTGCCAAGTTTCAGTAAAATGGATCAGCCTTTTCAAAGTTGTCTTGCATCAGGCAGGCATAAAAGCAAAATTTTAAATTTGGTTAAATGGAAATACAGACAGTACTTTGTCACATCAACACTTTGAAGCATTTACAAAGAGGTACTGACATATTAGGTATATTATTACTAACATTTTAAACCATGTTGATATTTGTTGGTTCTCAACAGTGACCTATAATGTTGTTTGAAAGATTTGGGGGGATGTGTTTAAGTCAAATTATGTCTTTCTACACTTTAGATAATATGCTAACATAGAGAATGCTAGCTGAGTATTTTTCTTTTAAGAGTTAATGTGAAAAGAATGTTGCCAGGGGTTTCAGATATATACAGAGTGAGAGCAGCAAGCCAGGCCTGTGTCCACCTTCTTTGTCCTGCTGTCTTGGCACAGACTGAGTGTCCCTTTGTGGAAGAGTACAGATCCTTACATGCCTATGATAGGTTTGAACAAACAAGCAAGAGTAGAAGGGATTGACCTTATTAGCCCTGAGAAATTTTTTTAAAAAATTTTAATTAAATGAAGTTGAAGAACTGGTCCTAAGTGGTCTTTGTGGCATATTGTGTGCCATGCTGGAAGCAAATGAGGTCTTTATACACTGGCAAAATGGCTATGATCAAGGAGATAAGTATAAAATATTTGGGATTGTCTCAATTTAACTTTGCACCTTTTGAAAGCAAGATGCCAGTTTGTATTTAAGATTAAGTTTGTCTGGTTTCAAAGAGAAAGTACATAGGAATTCGATTGGTGCCTTATAATTTGGTATGTATTCTTGGGGATGTTTTATTTTAATTATATTATATTATTTTATTTTTTATCTTTGGGGATTCATTGAGGGTACAAGATACCAGGTTGCACTGATTGCATTTGTTAAAGTCCCTCTTATAAATTGTGTCTTGCCCCCAAAAGGTGTGCCACACACAGAGACCCAACTACCCTCCCTTCTTCCCTGTCTCTCTGCTCTTCCCTTCTTCCACCCCTCCCTCTTTCCTTCTCTCTATTCTTCCTTTCCCCCACCCTCTCCCTCCTTCTCTCTCTCTTCTGCTCTCCTCTTTTCTACCCCTCACTGACTGAGAAGTGTTTTAAAGCCATGGTAACTGAAATTTGTGTTTTTAGGAGCATGAAGGGACAAGTAGACCAAGAGAACAGAATGTTGAGGCAGAAACAGATCAAATACTCTGTGGAAATTTGGTGTGAGCTAAAGCACATAACAAATCCTGAGGAAAAAATTTTGTAAATGGCATCATGACATTTGGCTTCAGCTATAAGGAGAAAAATACAAGTGTATCTTTTTTTATTTTCGTTTTTTTGAGACAGAGCCTCAAGCTGTCACCCTGGATAGAGTTCTGTGGCATTACAGCTCATAGCAACCTCCAATTCCTGGGCTCAAGCGAGTCTCCTGCCTCTACCTTCCAAGTAGCTGGGACTACAGGCGCCTGTCAAAACGCCCGGCCATTTTTTGGTTGCAGCCACCATTGTTATTTGGTGGGCCCAGACTGGATTCGAACCCGCCAGCTCAGGTGTACGTGGATGGCGCCTTAGCCCGTTGAGCCACAGGTGCTGAGCCACAAGTGTATCTTTATTCCAAGTATATCAAAGACCAGACATCAAAGGTAAAATTATATAGCCAAAAGAAATATTTCTTAAGTAAGGTTTAGAAAGTGCCAGCTATAGGGAGAAAAGGTAGAAGGATCTGAGTATATTAAAACTGAAAATTTCTGTTCAACCAAGGATACTAGTCAGATAAAAGACAAATAGGCTGGACTGAGTGGCTCATGGCCTGTAACCCTAGCACTCTGGGAAGCTGAGGAAGAAGGATTCCTTGAGCTCTGGAGTTCGAGACTAGCCTGAGTAAGAGTGAGACCCCATCACCACTAAAAATAGAAAAAAATGACCCAGGCATTGTGGCAGGCACCTGTAGTCTCAGCTACTTGGGGGACTGATGCAGGAGGATCCTTTGAAACCAGGAGGTTGAAGTTACCGTGAGCTAGATTGGTGTCATGGCAGAATGAGACTCTGTCTCAAAGAAAGGGAAGTTGCCTTTGATGGGCTCTTAGGTTGGGCTTTTGAGTGTGGAAAACTAAAGATTCTTGCTTAGAATTGAAAATCATACAACTCTGGCTTGGCGCCTGTGGCTCAACAGGCTAAGGTGCCAGTTACGTACACCTGAGCTGGCGGGTTGGAATCCAGCCTGGGCCTGCCAAACAACGACAGCTGCAACCAAAAAATGACCGGGTGTTGTGGCGGGCACCTGTAATCCCAGCTACTTGGGAGGCAGAGGCAGGAGACTGGCTTGAGCCCAGGAATTGGAAGTTGTTGTGAGCTGTGATGCCATGGTACTCTATCCAGGGTGACAGCTTGAGGCTCTGTCTCAAAGAAAAAAGAAAAAAAGAAAAAGAAAATCATACAACTCCTCACATGTATTGGAAATTCAAAATTATATGAGCTACATCATCTGGATAATCTTCATGTAAGAAATTAAATTACACTGCATGAAATTTGATAGTGTAAAGAGGCATCTGTTAGAAACAAAGCAAGTCTTTTTTGGAAGGCTACATCCTCTATACAGGCATCCCAGGATGCCCCACCTGAAATGAGTTCATAACCCCAAATTATAAAACACAAGAAGTAATGCCATTCTAAATGAGTCAGTAGAAAACAAACTATAGAACCTAGATTCTCAAGGGCATTAGGAATTGGATCATTAGTTATTCTTAGTTTACAATGCTAAATAAGTATGTTTACCATCCTTAAAGAAATAAAAAGTGGAAAAACAACCCTGAAAGAACATAATGCCATCCAAAAAGGCAGGGAAGATTCAAAAAGAGGAAGACTGCTTCTAATAAAAAAAAGTATTTTAGTGGCTATTTCAATGATGCTTAAAAAGCAAACTAAATACAACTGCCAAGGTAACATGGCACCACCCCCAAAGAAAAATAGGTTAAGAAACATAGAAAACAGAATGGGAACATTTGTCACATGTCTAAATGAAGAGAATCAAGAGAATGCCAGGGAGAACATATTCCAGGACATGTCTGAAAACCTTCTGGAGGTGACTCCAGAAGGGAAGAGGGCGACTCTTCCAATTTGGGACTCATAGGAAATCCTCATGTAGCTAATAAAAAGAAATCTACCCCAGGACACACATTGGTGGAATTACAGGACAGTAAGGACGGATTCTTACAGCTGCCAGGAGGAAAAGACAGACAAACAGCAGTTTGTCCTGATGCAGAATTCTCAACTAGAACCAGAGAAACCAGAAGACAGCAGAATAGTGTCTTCAAAGCAAGGCCAGATATAACTGCCTACCTAGAATGCAGACCTAGCTAAACCATCATCCAGGAACCAGCTGCAGAAAACAGGACAGAGAGCTATGATTCTCTCCATGAAGGGATTTCTAGATTTCTAAAGGATGGTCTGAAGATGCTTCAAGAAGGATGCAGATCTAAGATATCAGAGCAAATGGTGACCAAAGAGATGGGCAAAGCTGGGTTAATGTATAAAACAGGAATAAAGGGATTGAATTTGGCAGGTTAAAGGCCACACTGAGCTTGGCATCCCACACTTGGGAAAGCCAAGTTTCCCGTGAGGCCTTGCAGCGGCAGCCGGTGCGCAGGCGCTTGCGCGTGCGCGGTCGGTTCTAGAACGCTGCTGCGCTGGGGTCCGGGCGCCATGTTGGGGCCGAGGGGAAGGAGGAGAAGCGCTTGAAGCGGCGGGCGCGGAGCGGGAGCGGGGTTGGACCAGGGCTGGTAGGAGCCCCGCCCCTCCCTCCTCAGCGGATCATGACCCGTACAGCGGCCGCGGAGGTCGCGGTGGGGGGGAAAGTGCCCTGGCGGGGCTGGCTGTAAAGATGATGCCGTTTCCGGTGACAACCCAGGGATCACAACAGACGGCGCCTCCGCAGAAGCACTATGGCATCTCCTCCCCTATCAGTCTAGCTGCCCCCAAGGACACTGACTGCACACTTACCCAGAAATTAATTGAAACCCTGAAGCCGTTTGGGGTATTTGAAGAGGAAGAGGAACTGCAGCGCAGGATTTTAATTTTGGAAAAATTAAATAATCTGGTAAAGGAATGGATACGAGAAATCAGTGAAAGCAAGAGTCTTCCACAAGCTGTAATTGAAAATGTTGGGGGAAAAATTTTTACATTCGGCTCTTACAGATTAGGAGTACATACAAAAGGTGCCGATATTGACGCGTTGTGTGTTGCACCAAGACATGTTGATCGAAGCGACTTTTTCACCTCATTCTATGATAAATTGAAACTACAGGAAGAAGTAAAAGATTTAAGGGCTGTTGAGGAGGCGTTTGTACCAGTTATCAAACTGTGTTTTGATGGGATAGAGATTGATATTTTGTTTGCAAGATTAGCACTGCAGACTATTCCAGAAGATTTGGACCTAAGAGATGACAGTCTGCTTAAAAATTTAGATATTAGATGCATAAGAAGCCTTAATGGTTGCCGGGTAACAGATGAAATTTTACATCTAGTGCCAAACATTGACAACTTCAGGTTAACTCTGAGAGCCATCAAATTGTGGGCCAAGTGTCACAACATCTATTCTAATATATTAGGTTTCCTTGGAGGTGTTTCCTGGGCTATGCTAGTAGCTAGAACTTGCCAGCTTTATCCAAATGCCGTAGCATCAACTCTTGTACGTAAATTCTTCTTGGTATTTTCTGAATGGGAATGGCCAAATCCAGTGTTACTGAAAGAGCCTGAAGAAAGGAATCTTAATTTACCTGTATGGGACCCAAGAGTAAATCCCAGTGATAGGTATCATCTTATGCCTATAATTACACCAGCATACCCACAACAGAACTCCACATACAATGTGTCTGTTTCAACCAGAATGGTCATGATTGAAGAGTTTAAACAAGGGCTTGCTATCACACATGAAATTTTGCTGAGTAAGGCGGAGTGGTCCAAACTTTTTGAAGCTCCAAGCTTCTTTCAAAAGTACAAGCATTATATTGTACTTCTGGCAAGTGCACCAACAGAAAAACAACATCTAGAATGGGTAGGGTTGGTGGAATCAAAGATCCGAATCCTGGTTGGGAGCTTAGAGAAGAATGAATTTATTACTCTGGCACATGTGAATCCTCAGTCATTTCCAGCACCCAAAGAAAATCCTGAGAAGGAAGAATTTCGTACAATGTGGGTAATTGGGTTAGTGTTAAAGAAGCCAGAAAACTCTGAAATTCTCAGTATTGATCTCACCTATGATATTCAGTCTTTCACAGATACAGTTTATAGGCAAGCAATAAATACTAAAATGTTTGAGATGGATATGAAAATTGCTGCCATGCATTTAAAAAGAAAGGAACTTCATCAATTACTGCCTGATCATGTGCTTCAGAAAAAGAAAACACATTCAGCAGAAGGTGTGAGATTGACAGCTTTGAATGACAGCAGGCTTGACTTGTCTGTAGACAGTGAAAACAGAATTTCTGTGCCTTCATCTACTAGCACTATGAAGATTGGCCCATTGACTGGCAGCTCTCAGGGAAGAAGCAGTCCTGCACTGACTTTAATGGCAGCATCTGTGACCAACATACAGGCTACTGAAATTTCCTTGCAACAAGTGAATCCCAGTGAAAGCTCAGGGGTTGCATCGGGTGAAAGCATTCTTCAAACTGCCTCACAACCTTCTATTTCACCACCACCAAAGCCCTCGGTCCCCAGGGTGGTTTCTTCAACATGTCTGGTAAGCCATCCACCCAGATCTTCAGGAAACACAGCAACAAACATACCTAATCCTATAATAGGCATCTAGAGGACATTCTCACCTCATAAATAAGAAACAAGAAAACCAAAACCAAAGAGAACTGTGTAGAGTGACAAGTACAACTCTATTAGAAAAATAATTCAGATCACGGCTTCTCTGTTGGCCTCTCAGGAAACATCCAGTACAGATCTTTCCAATATCCTTGTTCTCCCTGCAAATCCTATTCCTGTTATCAAAGAATTCAATAAAACTGATCCAACGGATAAAAACAACTTCAAGGGTCCATAAACGATATCTGCCAACTCAACTGTTGTCTTCAAATACTAAAGAAGGAGAGTGAATGGTACCAGACTAGATAAGACTTGAAATAGATTTATCGCCATTTGGTAACTTCTGGGCTAATATTACTGGGCTAATATTGATCAAAAGTCCAGACTAGTTTGTGAAGCTAGGGGTACTAATATTAATGTGTCAGATTATCAATGTGTCAGGAAGCTACATTAATTATTTCAAAGGACTACTGCCCTTGAAAAAACCTTCCAGCTATATTTATACCCATAACTGACATCTGGATTGGATTTAAGTTTGATGCATTTTTGGGAAAATTTGCAATACAAACTGGTATCAGAATTTCTTATACTGATGATGCACTTTATGTATATTTTTTATTAGAAAGTAGAACTAAATTTTTCAACTTGATGAATTTTAGTTTTTTTCCTGAAGAGGTTTCTTCACTATTAATCTTAAGATTGGATACCATTGTATAGTGGTAACCTCAGAGAAAACATAAAAGTACATCTAGCTCAGTCCCTGTAAGGTAGCTGTAACCCTTTAAAATGAGATTGAACTTTAGGGTACGTATTTGACATCATTACAATAATTACTTTGGTTTTGATGGGACGTGATTAAGAAATGATACATTTGTTTTATCTATAGATTATTTTAGAGAGTATATAATCAGCGATCAAACATTTTCTTTGAGCTAATAAAGCTCCATATTCTCTTGTCCTTAATCATTTGTCCTAAAACAAACAAAAAAAAGGCTTTTTGCCTTCCCCTCTTCTTTTAACTTGTATGCACAAGATTTGCCTGTATGTCATTTCATTTAAAAAACCCAGAATACTAGTATTTTCTAAACCATGATGTGAAACCCATACTCCTGTGGCTTCATGGCATAAAAACACCAAATTTTGGTTTTATGGCTAATATTTTAGTAAAACTTCACTAAATGTAAAGCCTGTGAAACATGTTTCTAGTCTTAGATGGCCATTTGATCTCTCCATATAAGGCATTTTTGATGTCTAATGTCTGAGAAATTTTATAAATTCCACAGAATACCTGCTTATAGGAAAATTAATTTCCAATTTTAAACAAATAGGCAAAACAGCATTTTCTCCAAGAATTTTAAGTCAATTTTAATTTTTAAATTACTTATCAAAATTTATCAGTAAATTTTATGTGTTAGAAACATAAAAATAATTTCTAGCAAACACTTGACATCTAGTCAGTTTTCTACTCTTTGTTTTATCTTATAAAAAATAAGGAATACTTTACCTTAAAATTTTTAAAATCGCTCATAATTAAGCAGCAGAGCATCCATGTTTAGGAAACATGAGGGACAACAGATGTGGATGAATGGAAGGTCTTTCTTAATCTAGACATAGCGAACTTAACAGGCTTCCCAATTAGCCTCATTCTGACCTCTCTCACCCCTCCCCAACTGTTCCTTTCTATCACATGTGCATTTTTCATGTTAAACTGTGATTACTTAAACTCTTCCTATTGTTCTAAATTCTCCAAAGTTGGAATATAGTCTTCTTCCTTTTAGGCTATGCAGTACTTGAGACTTTCTTTTCACTATTACTTTTTGATGTCTAGTATACAATATTTCTGTTTTTCATATCTTTGACTTGTGCAATCACTTTACCCTTTCACCACAATAATAAATCGGGTGAAGTGTATACCATGTTCATGTATTTTGAATAGCTATGGTATAAGGTTGAAATTGCCAGGCACACATTTAGTCTTGTCATTTTGTTTACATATTGGGGAAAAATTAGTTTATTAAACATTTCATGTAATTGTACCTGTTTTACCGAGCTGGAAACTTGGGACTTTTTATTTCTAATATTTATTACCTGACTATCAGACAACTTTTTTTCATATGATGTGCATAGTGACTGGAGTTTGCTTTGTTTTGTAGTTCTGTACTCCTTGTATTTTCAAGCACTATTTTGAAAACAGATGATGTATTTCTCCATTAAAAACACAATAAAAAATAAATGGCAAACAAATAAGCAAAGTGAAACTGACATTCGGGACAATAATGTTTAAATCTGACCATGAGAGTTCAGATATACTGACCTTGTTCTGAAGGAGGGTACAAACTTTTTATCTTTATTAAGTATGAAATTTTTGTCTTTACTAAGTCTAGAATGTATGTTACAATGCTTGAGGAAACATGAAAAAGTTGAAATTTCAAATCAACAAAGGTAAAAAATGAAGTCAAAATATTTCAATCCAAAAGAAGGCTGGAAAGAAAGTGGGGAGAATTGTAGAAAAAATAGGGTAAAAAGAAAATACAATTTATAGTTGTGGAAATGAAACCAAATATATCTGTCACTACGATAAATGGGCCAAACTTCCTAACTAAAAAAAAAAAAAAGATAGAGATCATCCAATTCCATGAGGGAAAACCAAGTCCAGCCCAGCTGTGTGCTGTTTCATTTATGAGAGACAAAACCAAAATGTAAGGACATGAAAGAATGGAAAAAGGATATGCTAATGAAAAAAAACTTCTATATTAACAATACCATTCAAACAGATTTCAAAGCAAAATAATTATTAGAGACAAAAGGGCTACCACATTAATGGTTGAAGAAATCATGCACTAAGAAAATGGAATAATTTAAAACTTGTTTGCCCCTAATAAATTAGCTTCAACATAGAATAGCAAAGCAAAGATAAAAAGAAATTTCCAAATATCATAGAATATGTCAAAACAGCCCTTCCATTAATTGATACCAAGGAGACAAAAAATTAGAAGGAAAACAGTTTTAAACACAATTTAGTGTAGTTGGTTGGTAAACTTTTTCTATTAAGGACCTAGATAGTAAATATTTTCAGCTTCATGAGGCCATATGGTCCCTGTCACAATGACTTAACTCTGTAGAGTGAAAGCAGCCACAGATAATACATGAACAGATGGCCAGGGGTGGATTTGTCATTCACCTTGCCAGCCATTGTTTGCCATCAGTAATCTAGTGGGCATTTATTATAGAGCCTATACTCAACCATTGGAAAATGCCTATTCTTAAGTATTGAGAATGTACAAAAATTAATCTCATGCTTTTTTAGAAAGCAATATTGAACATATTTCAAAGCATCTTATTAATAGAACGTTCTCTGATAGAAATCAGTAACAAATAGCTTAGAAAAGAGTTTCTTAAAGTAGACATAAAAAGACTCAAACCATAAAGGAAGAGACTGGTATAGTTAAAAGATTTTGTTCATTAAATAATGAACAGTGAAAAGAGAAAAACTGAACAACAGGAAATATGCTGGGAGAAGATTTTGTAATATATAAAACCAACAAATGTGGTTATTAACTGGAATATATTAAGGATGGCAAAAAAGGTATTCAAAAAGATCAAATAACGTAGTAAGAAATGAGCAAAAGAAATGCACAGGCATTTCACGGAAGAGGAACTAGGGGTGACCAGTAAACATGAAAAGATGCTCAATCTCGTTGGTGATAAGGAAAATATGAATTAAGACCAGAGAGGTGTTTTATTTATTTTTATTATTTTTTACAAAAATCAAGAAGTCTAACAACATCAAGATTTGGTGAAGGTATTTAATAGTGAGAACTCTAACGTGGTGACAGTAAGAATACAAATTTTCTTGACCACTTCCAGAAACAATTTGGTCTCATCTCTAGTAAAGCTGATATGCCCACATTCCTAGTAGTCTATTTGTAGGTCTCTGCACTCATGTTGTGGGGCACTGAGGTGTTTCCACTTACTGATCCCCTTAGCCCTTGGGATGGGAGACTGTGGGCCTATAGCCATGTTCAGGACTTTACACATTTTCTACTTCACCTCCAGGGTACAACTTAATGCCACTTAAATACCTTAATTTTCTATGTATTTGATAGTATTCAAAGAGTCAGGAAACACTTGGAGATGTGTACAAGAGTGTTTATAGCAATGTCATATAATAGCCTAGAAGTACAAAACAAACCTCATATTCATCAATGGGGGAATGGCTAGATAGTGATGTATTCATGCAATAAATGCTATAAAGCTGTAAAATTAAACCATAGCTACTTGGATCAATGTAGATGTGTCTCAGAATATTGAGGAAACAAGCAAATTATAGGAAAATACATGGAGTGTGATACAATTAATATAAGGTTTAAAAAACAAGTAAAGTAGAGCAGTATAATTTAGAGTTACCCAAATGTGTAGTATAACTAATAAAAAAAATGAGGGAATGTTTAACACAGAATTCAAAATAGTGGTTCCTTTTGGCACGGTGAGAGGTGGAACAAGGCAGAAAGATGTGGTTGGGAGAGCTGTGAGCTGGGAAATATCTATTCTTTTTAGGTTAGATGATGGATAAAATGACATTTATTTTACATGTATTATACATCTAAATTATAGATACTTTTTTTTTTTTTGCAGTTTTTAGCCAGGGCTGGGTTTGAACCTGCCACCTCCGATGTATGGGGCTGGCACCCTACTCCTTTGAGCCACAGGCACTGCCTTAAATTATAGATACTTTTATATGTGTGTGTCCAATATTTTATAGTTAAACAATGTCAAAGTGATACTACATGTCTTAAAATTTATAATAACAAAGTAAACTCCTCAAAATGAAATATAAAATAACAAAAAAGAAAACCACTTCAGGGCTGGTAAGGTGGCTTTCTTGGTCACTGGGGACTTAGACTTCTACTTTTTGGCCCATCATTTTTGTTCATGCTTTCCATTCTCAAGATGACCTCAAGATACATCTTTTTTTTTTGAGACAGAGCCTCAAGCTGTCACCCTGGGTAGAGTGCTGTGGCACCATAGCTCACAGCAACTTCCAACTCCTGGGCTTAAGCGATTTTCTTGCCTCAGCCTCCCAAGCAGCTGGGGCTATAGGCACCCGCCACAACGCCTGGCCATTTTTTGGTTGCAGTTGTCCTTGTTGTTTGGCAGGCCTAGGCTGGATTTGAACCCGCCAGCTCTGGAGTATGTGGCTGGCGCCTTAGCTGCTTGAGCCACAGGTGCCGAGCCGATACATCATTTTTGTTCATGCTTTCCATTCTCAAGGTGACCTCAAGTTTGTGGAGACCACTGCCATCCCATCTTTACTCAAGACAGGAAGAAAGAAAGAAAGAAGGAGAAGGGCAAAGGTGTCTCTGCAATCCATGCCCTCCTTCTATGGGAGTTTCCTGGAAGTTCTAACGGTAGTATCCCCTCATCTTTCATTGACTACAGCTTGGTCCTCTGGCCATGCCTACATGCAAGGGAGACTGAAAAGTGTAGTTTTTATTACCTGGGTACATTACCTCACCAACAGCATAAAGAGTATGCTATTAGGAAGAAAGAGAGAATGGCTATGGAAAGGCAATGGTAGCATTCTCTTTTACAGTGTGCATATATTTAGAAGTTCAAAATACTTCCAAATAACTTTACATGTCCCCTAGTATCTTCAAGTTAGCAGTAATACATAAGAGCTCCTTCATGCTTTGAATATTTGACTTTCTGATTTTATTTGATGTATTCATTATTTATTTAGAAATGGAGTCTCACTCTGTCACCCAGTTTTGCAAACTAACACAAAGAGTAAAGGAACCAAAGGGGGAGTGGCGGGGAATTGAAAAAATAATTCACACAAGAGACATAGATGGCATAAAAGATAAAGAGATGGCATCAGGAGGTCTGGTGCAGCTGATGACAGCAGTTAGCACCAACCTGTGTGAATGGCTTTATTTATATTGTACCTAAACAAGGTTGCTTTTAGTAACAATGTTGCAAATCAGCAAAGAAAGTGAGTGGGAAGATTTTCATTTTAAAAAGTTGAGGGGAAGTAATAGGACATGGAATAAAGATTAACTTTAGGGAGAGAAGACTGCTTTTAGGCAAAAGGTAGAGAAGCTACCTGACTACAGAAGCTACGTGACTTCTGGCAGAGGTAGCAAGGAGAAAGGACTATTGTTTTAGGAAGGGAGGAGACGCAGTTAAGGGCCATTTCTTAAACACACTTCCTGGGCTCTGCCATCTCACAATCCACACTCCACAACACATGTTGGTGTCCAGTGGCACTATCAGTAGCTCACTGCAGCGTGAACTCCTGGGCTTAAGAAATTCTCCTGCCTCATCCTCCCAGGTAGCTGGGACTCCAGTCACCTGCCGCCATGCTCCTTTCTGCTTTTGAAAGGCTCGTGTTTTTAGGTTAGGCTTACCTGGATAATCTCCTTTTTGATGAACCTAAAGTGAACTGATTAGTAAACTTATTTATATCTACCAAAATCTTTTTCATGCAACAAAACAGAATCATGCAATGGCATCTCATCATATTCATAGGTCTGATTCACACTTAAGAGTGGAGGGCAGATTATGCAAGGCAATGGTCATTGGTGTCATCTTAGAATTTCAGCTGCAGTAGTCTGCCCTCTGGCCTCCAAGGGTCCATATCTACATCCATGTGCAAAAGGTACTCACTGCATCTCAATTCCTCATGCTTACTCTATTATAGTATCAGTTCAAGTCTAAAAATCTTATCATCTTAATCTAAATTAGGTGTGAATGAGGTTTCTGGGTATAATCCATTAGGTACAACTTTTGGAGCATAATATCTCTCTTTTTGTGGACCTGTGAAACTAAAGAGATAGGTTTTTTGCCCCAGAACTCACAAACTGCAATGGTGGCACAGGCATAGGATAACATTTTAGGCATTCTGGTTCAAAAAGGGGAAATGAAAGATACTATACAAAGGAATCACTGGTCCCAAGGTGTTTTGAAATTGAGCTAGGAAAACTCCAGTTTGAGTTCTTTGGTTAAATCTCAAGGCCTGGGAATGATCTCTCAGCTCTGCCATCTTTACTCTTGGTGTCACCCTCTGGGATCTTGGTTTCATGTTCTTAATTGTTCTTCCTTTTTTCCTGAATGGTAGGTAGTATTTATCATCCACTTCCTGTCAAGCTACCTCTTTTCATTTCTAAGCCAGCAATATTTCTGCTGATACAATTTTATTTATTTTTTTCAATCTTTATTAAAGATACTTTTCATAAATAACCATGGGATTTTAGGCAGGAGCTGAGCAGACAATTGTTAAAAGTATACAACTCTTAAACTTCCTTCTTCCTATCAAAAATCAGAAAGCCACTCAAAACCCTTCCTTTTTTCTTTGAGACAGAATCTCACTCTGTCACCTTGGGTAGAATGCGGTGGTGTCATAACTCAGAGCAACAAACTCAAACTCTTGGGTTTGAGTAATCCTCTTGCCTCAGTCATCTGAGTAGCTGGGATTATGGGTGCTGGCCACAATGCCCAGCTAGTTTTTCCTATTTTTAGTAGAGACAGGGTCTCATTCATGCTCAGGCTCTTCTTGGACTCCTGAGCTCACGTGATTCACCTGCCTTGGCCTCCCAGAGTGCTAGGATTACAGGCCTGATTACTGCACCTGGCCAAGAAGTCTTCCTTTGCGACTGTGTGACATTTTACATTTAGCATGTTGTTTAATAACTTTTCACAAGCCCACACCAACTTTCAGGAAGTGAAATGAAAATGGCAGAATTTATCTGAAGATCTGCAACCTACAAAAGGAACCACTGTTCTTTTGAGGGATGCTGTCTCGGTGGTGTCACTAGAAAAGTCCAGACTCCTAACCTATTATCGGGGGTTAGGTCTCAAGAGATGACTAGGTTTAAGGGAGTTAAGACTATGCTGAAGGCAGAAAGGGAGAATAGGACATAAATTAGTTTTTCATCCCACAAGGCATTTGTGCCAACATCAGGGAATCCCTCCTCTTGGGAGCCAAGAGGAAGTCTCTTGGAACTAAAAGGGAAAGATGTCTTTGACATGTTAATCTAATTCTGGAGACATTCTTTTAGTGACATGTGCACTCCCACCCCCTCAACAACAATGAAGTGTTCGGTGTGCTAATAATATGGTTTTAAAAAAAAGTAAAACAAGCTGGGCATGGTGACTTACTCCTGTAGTCCTGGCACTCTGGGAGGCTGAGGCCGGTAGATTGCTTGAGCTCAGGAGTTTGAGACCAGCCTGAGCAAGAGTGAGACCCTGTCTCTAAAAAAATAGCCAGGCCTATGGTGGGCACCTGTAGTCCCAGCTTCCAGGGAGGCTGAGGCAAGAGAATCACTTGAGCCCAAGAGTTTTATGTTGCTGTGAGCTGTGACACCATGGCACTCTACCAAGGGCAAAAAAGTGAGACTCTGTCTCAATTAAAAAAAAAAAAAAAAGTAAAATAAAATTCTGCATTAAAAAAATACTTGATAAAAAATAATATTTCAGAGCAGTGTCTGTGGCTCAAGGAGTAGAGCACCGGCCCCATATACTAGGGGTGGCGAGTTCAAGCCGGCCCTAGCCAAATTGCAAAAAAAAAAAAAAAAAAAAAAAAAAAATAGCATTTCAAGCTGTATAGTCACTGGAAGTACACACTTACCAAAATTGTACACAATTCACTTGGCATCTCTAGCACCTTCAGCTGTGCCTGGTCTATTTTAGCATCTCCATTTTCTGCAAGGTTCTTTCTGTTCTTGTCAGCATTAGCTTTCTCCCTTTCCCCTTTGGGTACCTTCTTTGCAGAGTCCTTTTTAGGCTTGGGCTCTGGCTTTGGAGGAGCAGATTTCACAGACAACCTTGCAGATCTTCTCGGGGGTTGTCCTTGGCTTTATCCCCTTTAGCATCCTCCTCAGGCTTTCTCTTGGGCCTGGTGTGATGGCAGCAGGATAGAGGTGTTGGATGCAGGGATGCAGGGGCAAGTGGGTTTTTGTCAGTCCTTTGGGTCATTCTCACCTCCCCTTTTTCCTGATACAATATTCTCAGGAACCTCATGGGCTCTATGAAGATTTCACAGGAATTCATTCCAGTAGGCAAAAGTCTCATCCATAGATGTTTCCAAGATAATCCCTTCTCTGTTTTTAGCTTCTGGTGAGATGGTGGGAGGACAGTGCTCTTGAACTTCCTTTAAGTCCTTTTGATTTGATTAAGAAAATCTATGAGTGGCTTGGCGCCTGTGGCTCAACAGGCTAAGGCGTCAGCCACGTACACCTGAGCTGGCAGGTTCGAATCCAGCCCGGCCCGCCAAACAACAATAATGCCTGCAAGTAAAAAATGGCTGGGCGTTGTGGCGGGCGCCTGTAGTCCCAGCTACTTGGGAGGGGGAGGCAGGAGACTCGCTTGAGCCCAGGAATTGGAGGTTGCTGTGAGCTGTGATACTACAGCACTCTACCAGGGTGACAGCTTGAGGCTCTGCCTCAAAAAAAAAAAAAAAAAAAGAAAAAAAAGAAAATCTATGAGAAACGCGCTTAATATTTTGCAAGGGTCTTTGTGTGGTCAAGTACTCTGACCTTTTGGTCTTTTCAGGGTTTCAGCAAAGGGTTATGTAGGCACACACGCAGTTTTGTCACACTTTCAGCAGCTATTTCTGACTTTTGTCATTTAGAAAGACTCTTTTCAAACTTTTCCAAATCCTGGCTCTCTTTTGCTTAACAATTCTTCCTTCAGTTTCTCTTGCTCCTCTTGCCTCTCACTATAGGCAGCAAAAAGAAACTAAGTAGCCCCTTCCACATTCAGCTTAGAAATCTCCTTAGTTGTATGTTCAAGTCCATTATTTATAAATTCTTTCTGTACAACTGCAGGACACATTTCAGTGAGAACTTTGCTATCACATAATAAGGGCTCCCTTCCTCCAAATTCCAGTAACATGCCCCTTACTTCCTCTGGAACTTTCACCAGCAGTGTTGTGAACATCTGGATCTTGGCTGTTCACGGCAATTAATTCAGTCTCTAAGGCAGTTTAGAAAAGTGCTTTTTGACTTTCTTCAGAAAAGAAAGAAGCTACATTTTTTTGGTCCACAGTTCTATTAGTAGCCTGTTGAAATGCTCTAAACTTTTTCTATGTGGCATTTCAGACTTCTTCTAGACTCTACTCACTGCCCATTTACCAAAGTGCTTTCCACATTTTTAGTGTTTGTTTACAGCAGCACCCTATTTGCTGGTACTTGTACTTATTTTCTCTTGCTTAAATTCGTAGCTTACAGCAACACTTCTGGATCCTCTTCTCAGGTCTTATGTGGCTACAGTCAAGGTGTTGGCTGGGCTGTATTCCTTTTTGGAGCTCAGGGGCTTCTTTCAAATGCACAAGGTTGTTGGCAGAATTTAAGTCCTTGGGGTTGTAGGACTGAAGTGTTCTCTCCCTCTTGCTCTCCCTTTCTCTCACTGGCTCTCAGCCAGGACCCATACTTAACTCCTAGTGGCTGCTGTCAGATTCTTGCCCTGTCATTCCCTTGTGCACCTCCCTGTCATTAGCCCTTCTCACACTTGAAATCTCTTCTGTAACCCTCTGGGGAGTACTCTCAGCTTTGAAGGAACAAATGTGATTAGGAATGTCCTATTTGCTAATCTCCATGTCTTAAGGTCAGCTGATCAGTAACCTTATATATGTTTCCATAATTTCTTTTGTCATGCAACATAATCACAAAGAAATCCTGGGGGCAGAGATCATGAGCTGTTGTAGAATTCTGTCTATCACAGTGACCTAACATACTTTTTTCTATGCTATTCTACACAGGACTACTGAAAGATAAATATACACATACATATATAAATACGTGTCAGCCTCTTTTTGTCTAAGTTTGTTTTTTTTTAAAAACTAGGATCATATGCCTAGTTTTCTGTATGCTACTTCTTTTACTAGACCCACTTTAGGAAATCTCCACATCATCTGTTGTAGCTCTAATTCATTCTTCTTACTGGTTATGGAATGGTGTGGATGAAGCAATATATATATGTTGGAATCATTAGGAACAATTTTGGAACACACATTCCTGTGTTTACTGTATTTCACCAAATAAAAGATGTTGTCAGTTTTAAGATCACCATTAAAAATATTAAAATGAAAGTAGGATATAAAGCTTTCTTATTATTTAGGATGTTTATTTTTGTACTTACTGAGCTATAGGAAATCCAAAGATTTATTATAAATATGGATTTTAATTTGTGTTAGTTTGTGCATATACAAAATATATATATATGAATGGAATAAATTCAGAGTCTCAGACTTCTTTTCAACTCAGAGCTGTCTGTGTCTACATTCCAACAGCATGTCATCCTCTGTGTCCTTGTGATGTGGCGTTTCTTACACGAGTGCTCCATTGCTGTCTCTGGACTTTCTTCAGAGCCACTGGCACTCAGTCTGCATGTTTGCTGCAGGTACCAGTGAGGACTTATGTTCATTCCTCATGATGGAAATTTAAGAATCTTCCCCTAACCCCCAGGGACAACTACTAAGTTCTCACACCACAGCTGCTGCCTGGATGACATTTCACAAGAATACAGGATGCTTTCCAATTCCAGGGATGTTAAAGTGTAAAGAAAAAAGTGTGTAGGAATTGATGAAATAGGTCCCATGAGTGTGCACATTCATTCCTGCTTTCAATAGATTAAAAGTACGTATATTTTAAAACTTTTATTTTAATTTATTAAAATTAAAATTAAATTATAATTTAATTTATTTTAACCCAAGTCACATGTGCACAATTAAAGCAATATTTTCTCATTATTAATTAAAAACAAAAACAAACTAGTAGTTCTCTTCTGTGGCTTTTCCTTTTTCCTACCTTTGAACTCCCCAGAAGCAACCACTTTCAACTGTGAACTATTTCTTTCTGGCATTTAATTCCATATCTTTAAATCACACATTTATCTTGCTACATAGTGGTTTCTTTTGCACCTGAGATTTTATTGGCTGTGTTGAGCATCAGTATAGATATTTCAGTTTGTCCACAATTCTTAACATAAGTACCCAAAACCTAAAAACCCATTTATTGTAATTCTTTTTAAAGTAGTTATTCCAGTGACTTTACAGTGTAAAATCTGGAGGTAAATTTTCCTTAAGAGGTTGTCAACACCAGTAGCCTCAAATGTTAATAAGCTGTTATCTAATTCCCACCAGTTTATAATTTATTACCATATATGCTACATACTCAGATTTTCAGTCCTTCACAGCATGTTAACAAAGTTATTAGGAAAACAGGAGCACCATAATCAAAGATGTTACAGAGTGTACACAATTCTGACAGGGAAAGCTGTGATCACAGGAGTGGTTTTCTTTAGGAAATAATTCTACTAAAAACGACATGGGAATAGAAGTAATTTAAAATAGTCAAGACATTAAATGCAGGACTGGGACTCCATACTGCCATTTAGCATGCTTTGTATTATAGGATATAAAAACTAAGGCCCCATCTATGGAATGTTAAGCTCACACCCAAGACAGTCAAAGCCTCCCATATTCAACATCCCACGCTATTTTCCGGTTGTACCAAAAAATAAACAACCAGCAAATGATTTCACCTCTTAAAAAAAAAGCATTTATACTTTAAAAATAGGATGAGATGAGATTCTCTCCTTCTTAAAAATGTTTTTAGAGCTAATAAAAAACTTTCGTTTATAAAATAGTTAGTTAAAATATTCCTCTGGATTGTACAGGAAGGGAGACAGGGACCACTGAGAAGACACGGTATATATTAATCAGATTTGGCTTCTTTCTCTCCTGCTTATTAGCAGCTGGGCTCCCCTCAGTTTTAGTTTCTCCATTTTCTTTTTGTTTTTTTTGAGACAGAATCTCATTATGTCGCCCTCAGTAGAGCGGTGCGGCATCACAGCTCACAGCAACCTCAAACTCTTGGGCTTAAGCGAATCTCTTGCCTCAGCCTCCCAAGCAGCTGGGACTACAGGGGCTGGAGAAAATGCCTGGCTATTTTAGTTGTTGTAGTTGTCATTGTTTGGCAGGCCCAGGCCAGGTTTGAACCCACCAGTCCTCGTGTACATGGCCGGTGCCCGGTGCCCTAGCTGCTGAGCTACAGATACTGAGCCAGGTTCTCTATTTTCTGCAGGTAAATCTTTAGTTTCTTTTTTAGTTAGGTGCTTTGGCCTGTTTTCCTTTTGTTCCCCTCTTCCCTTTTGGTTGCACTTTTTTTATCCTTTGCTGCTGCCTTTTTTGGCTTCATTTCCACTTTTGCAGCCGTGGGTTTAGCTGACAACCTGCCGATCTCCTCTTGGGCTCTTCCTAGCCAGGGTGACAGAGTGAGATTCTGTCTCAAAAATTAAAAATAAATAAATAAAAGCTATGTTGCTCTAGCTATTGAAGGTCTATAATTCATTTCAAGTTAATTTTCATGTAGGGATGTAAATTTATCTTTTGTATGTGGATATCTAATTGTTGTAACACTGTTTGTTAAAAAGACTACCCCTTCTCCATTTAGTTGCCTTGGCACCTTTGTTGAAAATCAGTTGACTACAAATGTAAGGGTTTATTTCTGGTCTATTCCACTGAATTATATGTCTATGTTTATGCCACTGTCACACTGTTTTGATTATTGTAGTTTTATATTAAATTTTGATTTTTGGGTTCTCTACTTTTTTTTTCTTTGATACAGGGTATCACTTTATGGCTCAGGCTAGAGAGCAGTGGCATCATCATAACTCACTACAACTTCAGACTACGGACTAAAGCAATCTTCCTGCCTCAGCCTCCTGAGTAGCTGGGACTACAGGTGCACACCACCGTGCCTGACTAATTTTTCTATTTTTTTGTAGAGATAGGCTCTTGCTATTGCTCTAGTGGGGCTAAAGTGTATTTCTTTTTGGCTGGGGCCAGGTTTGAACCCACTACCTCCGGTATATGGGGTCAGTGCTCTACTCCTTTGAGCCACAGGTGCTGCCCAGGATTTTGCTATTGCTCAGGCTGATCTCGAACTCCTGGCCTCAAACAATCCTCCTACCATGGCCTCCCCAGAGTGTTAGATTACAGGCATGGGCCACTGAGCTTAGCCTTCTGTACATCTTTATGTAAATTTTAGGGTTAATCTGTCAATTTTTGCAGTTGATTTTCTTGTAAAGTCTTTGTCCAACTTTAGTAGAGAATGAAGTGTTCTATTTTCTGGAATAGTTTTTGAAGAACTGATATTATTTCTTTTATGATAGCTTTTATTTTTTATCTTTTTGAGATAGAGTCTCATTCTTTTACCCTGGGTAAAGTGCCATAGCATCATAGCTTACAGCAACCTCAAACTCCTCAGCTTGAGCAATCTTCTTGCCTTGATTGCCAGCTCCCTAGTAGCTGGGAATGTAGACATGCACCACCCTGCTTGGCTAGTTTTTCTATTTTTAGTAGAGATGAGGTCTTGCTCTTGCTCTGGTTGGACTTGAACTTCTGAGGCTCAAGCAATCCACTTGCCTTGGCCTTTCAGCATGTTAGGATTATAGGCGTGAGCCACCATACCCGGCCTTTTATATCCATTTAATTTCTGTAAGGCCAACAGTGATGTCCCCTCTTTCATTCCTGATTTTGGTGATCTGTATCTGCTCTCTTTATTTCTCAGCCAAGCTAAATGCTTTGTCATTTCTATTGATCAGACCAATGTTTGATCTGTTGACTTTCTTGATTATATTTTCAGTTTTGTTGATTTCTACTCTAATCTTTATTATTTCTTTTATTCTACTCATTTTTGCTTTAATTTGCTTTTCTTTTTCTAGTTTGTAAGATAGAACTTATGTTATTGATTTGAGATCTTTTCTTATTTTCTTACATAGACGTCTAACATGATAAATTTCCCTCTAAACACTGCTTTAGTTGCCTATCTTTAATGTTTTTTTTTTTTTTTAGAGACAGAGTCTCATTTTATCACCCTCAGTAGAGTGCTGAGTGCTGTGGCATCACAGCTCACAGCAACTTCCAGCTCTTGGGCTTAGGCGATTCTCTTGCCTCAGCTTCCTGAGTAGCTGGGACTACAGGAGCCCACCACAATGCCCAGCTATTTTTTTGTTGTTGTTGTTGCAGTTTGGCTGGGGCTGGGTTCAAACTCACCACCCTCAGTTTATGGGGCCGGCGCCCTACTCACTGAGCTACAGGCACTGATGCCTATATTTAATTTTAATATACTGTGTTTTTATTTTCATTTAGTTCTCTTGTGATTTCTACTTTGACTTGACCAATGCATTATGTAGAAATATGTATCTTTATTTCAAAAACTGGACATTTTAGAGAGCATGTTGTAGGAACTCTGGATTCTGTCACCCTTAGGGGATTATTGTTGTTACTATTTTGTTCAGTAACTTTCCTGGGATAATTTTGTGGTATGTCTTCCTGCAATATGTGGTCATTTATGTCTCTGCTCAGCTTCTGTTGTTGTTGTTTTTGTTTTTAAATTCTTATTTTAATGTTTATATTTCATTTCTAGGGCATGTAATTGGTCAGAGGTTGTGCTTAAACTTGCTTGAGCCAGTAAGCCCTCCCACTTTGCTCTGTGTGGCTCTGTGTGGCTTGAGTCAAAGCTCAGATGGATGACTAAGTCTGTTCTGGCTTCCCTCCTGCCCCTGCAGGACCATACCTTCTGCCAGGGACTAGCAGATAGTTGCAGCCCCGTCCCATAACTCTGAGCAAGTGCACAGCTTTGTACAATCCCACAGCCTTCAGAGATGTCTAGGAACTTGCCATGGTCCACTTGGAGCTCTCTTTCCCCAGATCCCCCTGTTACGTTTCTGAAAGTTTCTGTGGCTTTCCACTAGTGGGCATCACAACCTGGGGCAGCTGTGATGTGAACCTCTCTAGTTGTCTGACGTCAGCCTTGGCTTTTGTTTTCTACAGCACCCCAGGTGTGGGCCTCACCCTGTCCCTTGCCCCTAGCCAGGCCTCCTTACAGAATTGTGGGTCCTCACAGCCTGCCCACTGTCCGGAAAGACTACTACGGTGCTGGGAGTGGGGCTGGGCAGCCTCTGGGGTTGCCAGGATTCAACAGTTTTTATGGAATTAACACTACTTAGTTTGTATGATTTTGCTCTGTTTCCCAGAGTCCTGAAATAGTTGTTTTGATAGTTTTGTCCAGTTGCGTTTGTTGGTTTTAGCGAGGGGATTTGCCGAGCTCTTTTCCCCCTGTGCTGGTGAGCTGGCTTTCTCGGGTTTGCAATGAGGCTTGAGAGGGACTAAAGGTTCATGTCAGTGCCCAGTGTGTTCTCTCTCCTCAAGTTGGATGTACCCATTTTAACCTTAATAGATTTTGCCAGACTGCCTCCCATGAGGCTATGACATACCCTGCCCCTCTTTCACCTGTCCTCACCTTGAACTGCTGTGAGTGCTGCTTTTTGCTGTCTGAAGCCTGATGGCATTTTGTGTTGCTCTGACTGCTGACTAAGTTGAGCATTTCTCATATATGCATCGGCTGTTTGTAGTTCAGTGCCTGTGAATTGTCCATCCATGTCCCTGGTGCATTTTTCTGTTGGTTTGTACTTTTTCTTTCAATTAACTATTTGTAAGCGTCTGTCTTCACGGATGGGTGTTGAAGAGAACGGTGACATGGCCAGATCTGAACTTCCTGGTAGGGGAGAGAGGAGATGGAAGCAGAACTGTCCAGGTCAGCAGGAGAACAGCCCTTACTGTACTGCAGCGGATGGCCTGGGAGGCAGCATTCCAGGTGGTGCCTTCTCACCTCTCCTCCTCTCCCTTTTGTCTTTGCTCACCCCTGCCCTCTCTGCCAGGAAGCCCCTTCACTGACTTTCAGAGTTCAGGCTATTCTGGTTGACAGCCCAGGTCATATTATAGTGGATTGTATTTCTTTGGTGAAATACTACTGTGGAGAGTGTAGCAGTGTAGGGCTGGGAGGGCTCTTTTGGCTTCTGCAGGGACTTGGGAAAGGCTTTCTGGCATTGGACTCGCAGCCTGGCTTCTGCAGGTCATGGGGAGCCAGCAGATGGGGGTCCAGGCAGTGGTGGTCAGAGCCTGCAGTGCATCTCAGACAGGAGCCTTCACAATGGCTGATGGCCCATCTGTGCTATGCATTTGTTTAACCTGTTACAGTCTCTGATCAGAGCCCTTGCTGGGCTGAATCATGCCCCACCCCCATTCATATATTGAAGCCTTAACCCCTAGCACCTGAGAAAGTGACTATATTTGGAGACAAGTCCAGCCACAGGCAAGAGTGAGACTTGTCTCTAAAAATAGTTGGGGCGTTTTGTCCGCACCTGTAGTCCCAGCTACTTGGGAGGCTGAGGCAAGAAAATCACTGAGGCTGGGTGTGGTGCCTCATACCTGTTATTCCAGCACTTTGGGAGGCTGAGGCTGGTGATCGCCTAAGCTCATGAGTTTGATACCAGACTTAGCTGGAGTGAGACCCTGTCTCTAAAAAACAGCCGGGCATTGTGGGAGGCGCCTACAGTCCCAGCTACTTGGGAGGCTGAGGCAATAGAATCGCTTGAGCCCAAGAGTCTGAGGTTGCTGTGAGCTATGAGCTATGATGGCACAGTACTCTACAGAGAGTGACAAAGTGAGACTCTGTCTCAAAAAAAGTGGGGTTATTACATTGGGTCCTATCCAATCTGACTGATGGTGTTATAAGAAGTGGAGATCAGGACACAGACACACAGAGGGATGACGCTATGAGGACACAAGGTGAAGGTAGCTATCTATCAGCCCAGGAGAGAGGCCTCAGGAGAAGCCAGCCCTGCTGTATCCTGACCTTGAGTCTCCAACCTCCAGGACTGGAGACGATCTCTGTTGCCTGGTCTGTGAGACTTTATTATGGCAGCCCCAGGACACTAATACAGAACTTGTAATCTTTCTTTTCTCCAAAACCTAACATCAAAATCCCTAGGTTGTAATAAATTTAAACATACATGCACACATCAGAATCAGGTATAATTCTGATGAATCAGAATGAATCTGAGAAGTGGTATGAATGAAGTTATTTAAAGGACAAGAATATAAAATCCATTAAAAGAAGGCTTAGGAAACTAGAAATATGAAATATATATAGAGGCTTCATCTGGAGTTTCAAAGGTGAAGACAGGACACTGCTGTCATGACCCAGTGCCTGGCAGGAGCAGCTGGAGGTTGCTGAGCTGTGGCAGGCAGGCTCCCTGCAGCAGAGGAAAGGGATTCAATTGGTTTTCTAGGTGGCAAGGGAAGGTCTCTCCAATGTTGACAATGAAAATACTTAGTAATAAATGAGAGAAATTGTTAGTACTGGGACACCAGAACTGGTTCTACTCCAAGATTCAGGGGACAGTATCTTGCAGTGCCTTAGATAAAACAGCCCCTTCTGCAGGGCTGGCAGTGTCGGTAATTTGCTTAGCACCTTGCTGGACCCAGAGAGAGCTGGAGGTGGTGTCTCTGTTTACCCTGATCCTCTCTGAGAAAGGGTTAGCCATTTCAGGGTAATCAGATATGGCCTTTGGTTTCAGCTGAGGAGGATTCCTGGTGCTGGATGGCCCTCTTCTTGGCACAGTCCTGGGCAGCTCTGCTTCCATCTGTGGCTAACAACAAATGGCTTAAGTATTTTATCTCCTCATTCTCCCATTATCTTAATTAGGGTTTTAACTGCTTCTCAGAGAGGGGATGTTATTCTGAGTACAATGCTAATTAGTATGACAAGTTCTACCATGGAAATAATACTCTTTAGTGCTTTAACAAAGTAACTTCTCTCTCCTCTGAAAAATGGGACAGACATCTTCATTGTTGACAATTTTGTAAATAAGAAAGTATAAAGAAGAGAGTAAAAATCACCTGTCAGGTCACCCACAAAGAATCACTTTGAATATTTTGGTGCTTATCATTCCGGTCTTGTTTTAGTGTGTGCATTAATTTTCTTATATAATTTAAATCAGCCTATGTACTTAGTTACATACCTCTGTGGTTCTTTAACTTAATATATTTATTTCCTCATATTGTGAACATCATTTTTCATCACTAGAGTCCAATGCGCATTGTGAACATCATTTTTAATGCTGGTGAATGGTTGTGTCTAACCATGTCCCTGTTGGATTTTTAGAATGCCCCTCATTTTTCTCTATTTGTAAATAATGTTAGGTAAACATCTTTGTATAGAAATATTTGACTCCATTTTGGTAATTTTTGTGGGATAGCAACTTAAAAGTGGGGTTCCTGGGCGGCACCTGTGGCTCAAAGGAGTAGGGCGCCGGCCCCATATGCCGGAGATGGCAGAGTCAAACCCAGCCTTTGCCAAAAACTGCAAAAAAAAAAAAAAGTAGGGTTTCTTTGAGGAAAGACGGAAGCATTTTTAGGTATAGATACAGCCATATCTAATATTGTTATAGGTAGCATTATCTCCATAGATATATTAAAAATTTGGGGTAGATCAGTGCCCATTTATGTTCCTGCTAGATGAGAATGCCCATCTCGCGTTTGATTCTGTCATTTAAAAATTTTTGCTAATTTGACAGGAGAAAATGTTCCCCATTGAGTTTGCATTTCCTTTAGTATTTGTGAAGTTGAACAGTTTGTAGAATGTTCACGAGTCATTTATACATGTATTTCTCATTCTGTAATTGTCTCTCACTACTTCCCCTTCTTTGTTTTGAAATACTTTAAGCACACAAAAAATAGAGTAATGTAATGAACTACTTGTGTACCCATGAGCCAGGCTGAGAAATAAGATCTTATAGACAGAGTAGCTTTTTCTCCATTCTTCCTTAGAAGTTTTCATGGATCTCCTCCAGGGGAGGTGACAAGAATGCTTGGGCAACCCAGGATGTTTGTGTTTGCCAGAGAATCAGATACCTGTGCAGCACCTGGGGACTTGAGGACAGCTAGCATAGACCTAGTTGCTGGTTGGAACTCTAGGGGGACAAACAGCCTGTGTCAGCTTCCAGGAGGCAGAGCCTCAGCAGAATCCCTGATACCAGTCCTTTTTGTCCCTGATTCTTTTTTTTTTTTTTGTAGAGACAGAGTCTCACTTTGTCACCCTTGGTAGAGTGCTGTGCAGTCACAGCTCACAGCAGCCTCCAGCTCCTGGGCTTAGGTGATTCTCTTGCCTCAGCCTCCCGAGTAGCTGGGACTATAGGCACCCACCACAACGCCTGGCTATTTTTTGATGCAGTTTGGCCGGGGCTGGGTTTGAACCCACCACCCTCAGTATATGGGGCCGGCGCCCTACTCGCTGAGCCACAGGCGCCGCCCATTGTCCCTGATTCTTTATATGTCCTCAGTTTCCCCTCAGGGCATGTTCAATAGAAAAGTAAGCTGTGTCCTCTCCACCTAGAAAGACAGGGCAGCATGGCTGTGACGCAGTGGGTTTTCTACAAATAAAATCATACCATCTGCAAATGAAGGTAGTTTTACTTCTTCCTCTCTAATTTTGATGCCTTTTTTTTCTTACTTGATTGCCCTGACTAGCACCTCCAGGACAGTGCTGATTAGAAGTGATAGGAGTAGACCTCCTCATGTTGTTCTGATCTGAGGAACACATTCAGCCTTTCACCATGAAGTGAAGTGTTAGGTGTGGGTTCTTGTAGTTGCCCTTTGTCAGGTTGAGGAATTTCCCTTCTATTTTTAGTTTGGTGAGTGGATTTTCTTTTTATCATGAAAGGGTATTAGAATTTATGCTTTTTCTGTGTTGATATTTCATGTGATTTTTGTCCATTATGCCATTAACATAGTGTATTACATTGACTTTTGATGTTAAACCAACTTTGCATTTTTGAGATGAATCACACTTGGTCATGATATATAATCCTTTTTTGTATGTTGCTAGTATCTGTCTGGGGATTTTTACATCTGTATTCAAAAAGGTCACATTTCTTGTGATGTCTTTGACTTTAGCAACAGAGTATTACTGGACTCCTAGAATGAACTGTGAGGTGTGCCCTCTTCTGTTTGGTATAGCGGTTCTCAACCTGTGGGTCATGACCCCTTTGGGGGTTGAATGACCCTTTCACAGGGGTCACCTAAAACCATCACATACACCCGTACAAATACAGGTGTATGAAAATAATTTTATGGTTGGGGGTCACCACAACATGAGGAACTGTATTAAAGGGTTGCGGCATTAGGAAGGTTGAGAACCACTGGTTTAGTTTAATTATATTTATCTGCTTAGCTGTTAGGTAATTATTTTAATTCAATCTATAGATTTAAAAAAACATTCTACATGTCCAATCATATTATCATCAAATAACAGAAGTTTTATTTCTTCTTTTTCTTGTACCTATCATTACTTTTCCAGAACTTCCAGTACCATGTTGGATAGAAGTGCTACTTGCTGCTGTTCTTGTCTTATTCTTAATCTCAAAGGCATTGGTTTCAATGTTTTATCGTTAACTATATTGTTACAGGTTTTTTTTTAAGTTGTCTTCTGTCAGATAAGAAAGTCCCTTATGTTTGTAGTTTTCTAAAAAGTTTGAAGAGCGAATATTAATAGATACTAAATTTTATTAAATGCTTTTGCTGTATCTTTTGAGATGTTCATATGACTTTTCTTGTTTTAATACACCATTGGGGTGAATTATACTGATTAGGTTTTTTTTTTTTTTTTTTGTAGAGGCAGAGTCTCACTTTATCGCCCTTGTTGGAGTGCTGTGGCATCACACAGCTCACAGCAACCTCCAACTCCTGGGCTCAGGTGATTCTCTTGCCTCAGCCTCCCGAGTAGCTGGGACTACAGGCGCCCGCCTTGCTATTTTTCTGCAGTTCGGCCGAGGCAGTTTGGCCGAGGCCTGCCACCTTTGGTATATGGGACCGGGGCCCTACTCGATGAGCCACAGGCGCCGCCCTGATTAGGTTTTTTTAAATGTTAAGCCAGCTTTGTGTTCAATTTGGTCATGATGTATATTTCTTTTTGTGTGTTTAAGATATTTTTGTATCAATGTTTATAAGTAAGATTTCCCTGTAATTTTTCTTTCTTGTTATGAACTCAGTTTTTATATCCACGCTTTATAAAATAAGTTGGGGAGTATTCTCTTTTCCTAGTGTCTGGAAGGTTTTGGCTAATTTTTGATGTTATTTTTTCCTTGAAGATTTGGTATAACCCACTGGTGAAGCCACTTGGGACTGAAGTTTGCTGCATGTGAGAAGATTGTTGACTATTGCTTCAAATTTTTTAATAGGTGTATTAGCAGACTATTCAGATTCTGTATTTATTTTGGTGCCAGTTTTGGTAAGTTGGTTTTTTTCCTAGGAATTTGTCAATTTTGTCTAAATATTCATATTAATTATCATAAGGTTGTCAGTAATATAATTTTGTCTTGTTGTAGTCCTTATATGGATGTAACATTTGTCATGGTATCTCTACATTTTTATCTCACATATTATCTGTGGATTCTCTCTCTCTCTTTGATCAATATTGCCTGAAATAATGTCAATTTTATAAATCTTATCAATGAACTAAACATTTGGATTTATTTTGGATTTATTATGTTTACATGTTATATATTTATTTTATGTTTCATTAATTTCTGCTCAGTATAATTTCTCACCTACTGTATTTTATTTTAATTTCCTGTTTGGGGTTTAACTTTTTTTATGTAGAGACAGAGTCTCACTTTATCGCCCTCGGTAGAGTGCCGTGGTGTCACACAGCTCACAGCAACCTCCAACTCCTGGGCTTAGGGGATTCTCTTGCCTCAGCCTCCTGAGTAGCTGGGACTACAGGTGCCGCCACAACGCCCGGCTATTTTTCTGTTTTTGCAGTTCGGCCGAGGCCGGGTTTGAACCTGCCACCTTCAGTATATGGGGCCGGTGCCTCTCTCCATGAGCCACAGGTGCCGCCCTCTGGGTTTAACTTCTTTAGATTCAATTAACTATCCCTTACTTTTCTCATAATGCTTGTAAGGCTGTAAATCTCCCTTCTCCATTTCTGCTTTAGCTGCTTCCCATAGTATTGATGTGTAGTAACTTTATTGTCACTCAATATCAAATGTTTCCTAATTATGAATAGGAGTTTTACTTTGACCCTAGAAATATTTATGTTTCTTAATTGTAAACATTTGATGATTTTAGAATTACCCTTTTATTATTGATTTCTGGCTTAATTTATAGATTTTTAGATAATGTGTAGTCTTTTGAAATTTATAGAGATATGCTGTATGGCCTATATATGGTTCATCTTTGCAAATATTCCATGTTGTGTGCTTAAAAGAATATGTATTCTGTAGTTTTGGGGTATAGAGTTTGACAGTCTGAAGTCAGGTCATTTTTTATTAATAATGCTTAAAGCTGACCATTGCTGATATTTTTGTCAACTTGTTTATAAGTTTCTGGAGAAAGAGTCATATAACTCTCCCACTATGTATATGGATTTGTATATTAATCCTTTTAGTTGTTTTAGTTTTTTCTTCATCTGTTTTGGTACCATTTTATTAGGAACACAGACAGCAATATGCATTCTGTAGAAAGACTACTTCAAGCATCTGTGCAGCCATTTTAGTTTTTATTTTCAATGTAGTATTCGATAAATTATGTGAGATCTTCTACACTTTATTATAAAATAGGCACTGTGTTAGGTAATTTTGCCCACCTGTAGGCTAATCTAAGTGTTTTGAGCACATTTAAGGTAGGCTGTGCTAAGCTGTGATGTTCTACAGCCGTAGTTCTCAACCTTCCTAATGCCATGGCCTTTTAATAATTCAGTTCCTGGCTCGGCGTCTGTGGCTCAAGCGGCTAAGGCGCCAACCACGTACACCTGAGCTGGTGGTTTGAATCCAGCCTGGGCCCTCCAGACAAAACAACAGTGACGGCTGCAACCAAGAAATGGCCAGACGTTGTGGTGGGCACCTGTAGTCCTAGCTCCTTGGGAGGCGGAGACAGGAGACTCGTTTGAGCCTAGGAATTGGAGATTGCTGTGAGCTGTGATAGCATAGCACTCTATCCAGGGTGACAGCTTGAGGCTCTGTCTCAAAATAAAATAAAATAAAATAATTCAGTTCCTGTGGGTCGCAACCCACAGATTGAGAACTGCTGTTCTACCAGTCAGGTGTATTCAATGCATTTTCAACTTTTTTAATAACTTTGGGTTTATCAGGACATAACCTAACCTGTTGAGGAGCCTCTGGTTACAGGTTTAAGATGATGTATTCCTGGCATATTGAATGTTTTAATATTATAATCCTTATCTTGTAGTCAAACATTTTTATTTCAGAGTATTTTTGTTTCTTATTAATAGTGCTGAATGAACTTTCATTAGGCTAGATTTGTGTAATAGTCTGCAAATATAATTGACATATAGTTTTCTATTTTTTAATCTTTCTGAATCCTTACCTTTTTTAAATATGTGTTTCTTATAAAACATGTCATTGGATTTTGTTTTAGATTTTTTTGACAATTTAAAAACTTGCAGAGATTTTTCTCACTCTAATCTCCACTAAATCTTGGCCTTGTGGGTTCAGTAATATCCTGAGATGTGGTGGCAAGGTGAGGCTGGGTCTTCAGAGCAGGTGTCCCCTTGTAGCTACCGAGGCAAGATTGCTGTGGGTTCTGAAAGCTTGGACCTCAGTTTTGGTAGACAAAGGAGGTTGCACTGCTTCTCCTGGCAAGTGAGGCTCCCATTGGATCGGGGGTTCAAGCATCTCTGGTTCATTTGAGTCCACAAAATGAAGTTTAGGGTCCTCTTCCAAGATAAGGGTCCTACTGCTTCCTAGGCAATGTCTTAACTTTTACACAGGAGACTAGATGAGGCTGTGAATTCAGTTTACATAGTAATTCTGCCAATCACACTATGTCTGATTTTTTAGGGATGTTGGCACTGAATCTATAAAAAATAAAAGAGTCTTTTAGGTCCACTCTAGAAACTTTTGGGTTCTCTGACTATGACATAATCCACACGTTTAAAGAGCTGACCTTGCCATTGTCTGTTTATAAGTACTTCAATGTGCTCAGAAGCATCCACAATCAGTGCTCCCACCTACCAATTAGGAAATTTGTATACTCAAGGTAATAAAGGTAATGACTATATTTTTCTATAGTTTCTTCATAAAGCTTTGTTGTTTAACCTTTCACATTTAGATCTACAATTCATCTGGAATTATTTTTTGTAGATAGTGTGAAGTTGGGTTCATGACCCATTTTTTCACCTATACACATAGACCCCGCACTGTTTATTGAAAAGACCATTTTACCAACACTCCACAAAGTTTGTTATGCCCGTTCTTAGTCATTCCTCCTACCCTCTGACCCAAACCACTGACCTGCTTTTTATCATTATAGATGAGATTTCTCTTTTTTAGTATTTCAAACAGATGGAATCATAGAATATGGGGCAAAAAAAAAAAGAAAAGAAAGAAAGAAAAGATTGTTTTATCTACATATGTGACATTCTCTTCTGGGACTCTCATTTCTGCTCCATGGGTCTATTTGTCTATTCTTATACCAACACCACACTCTCTTCATTGCTGAGGCTTAGAAGACTGCTGAGAGCACACCCTCCAGCTTTGTTTTGGTCTTCAGGATTTCCTCTGCCCTTTGTGTTTCCTTATATATTTTATCAATTCATTCTCTCTCCTTCCCTCCCTTTCCTTCCCTTCTCCTCCCCCTTCCCTCCCTTCCTCCAACCCCTGCCCCTCCCCCCTTCTCTCCTGCTGAGAACTCACTCAGGATTGCATCAGCCTATAGTCAGTTTGTAATAACTGAGTTCTTCACAATCCTTCAACTTGGTGTGTTCATTACATCTTTTCTAATTTCTGTGAACAGTGTTTTGTAGTTTTCAGTGTAGTGGTCTTGCACATCTTTTGCTGGATTTATTCCTTAGTTGTTTTAGTCTCAACACTTTTATAAATGGTATCATTTTTTCCATATCATTCTTCTCTTTGTTTTTGATATTTAAAAATGTTACTGAATGTTTCATATTCACCATATCTAGTCACCTTGTCAACTTTACTTGTTAATCCTAATAATTTATCCATCAATTCATTTATATATTCTACATATACGTTACTTTGCCTGCACAATACTTATAACTTCATTTTTTCCTTTCAATCCTTATATGTAGTATCTTTCATTTGTTTTTCTCACCTTATTGTACTGGCGAGAACCTTTCGTGCCATGGGAGCAGGCAACTTTGTCTTGTTCCTAATAGAGGAAGGGAGTATACATGTTCAGTATACATGTTCTTTAGAATTTTTTCTTTAATAGTGGAATTGACCCTGAAAAGCAAGGCCAATATATGCCCATCTAGCCACAATTCCTTTGTCTGTAGGGTTTATGGTGAAAGTGAAATGGAATTAAATGCAAGATGCTAAGATAGGGCTGGCCATGTAGTGGAGAGGTACTTGCCAATTATCCTTAAGTAGTTCTTTTTTTGTACATTTTGAATTGTTTTCCTTCAGGGACTGCTTGATTGAGTTCAAGCTCCATATCCTTTGCTGACTTAGAAAAGGGTATTCTAGCTAAGCAAGTCCTTTTACTACCTCTGTATTTTGGAGCAGCTGCTATAGAATTTACTTTGGCAGTGTATCCCCAACTGTTACTAGGGCTTGCTTTAGTCATCTCTTGCCAGGTGCAGGGGGATGTGCCTGTGGGAGAAGTGGGACACGCCTGCAGATGCAGTGGGATGTGCCTATAGTTCCAGGTACTTGGGAGGCTCAGGTCAGAGGCCAGGAGTTCATAGTGCATTATGATGATGCCACCTGTGACCAATCACTTCACTCCAGCCTGGGCGATGTACAAGACCCTGGCTCTAAGTAAATAAACAAGTAAACAGGGTAGTCTCATTTTCCCCAATTTCAGTAAAATTTCTTGGCATAGGAACATCTGCCAGATCAATCTGCATCATAATCACCTCATTGCTGAGGCCTCCTCTTGTGGGATGAGGGGATAAGAAACAAACATTTTCAAGTTGTATCTATTATTTCAAACCATCAAAGTTGAGGGAGAGAAGAGGAAACAGGATCAGGAGGTAAAACCCTCAGGTTGAATTTGTAAAGCAATTTGGTGATGTTTAGGAAGAAAGTTTTCTTTCCAGTGCTATTACAAAGCCAAAACAGAGCCTGTGGCAGGAGCTCTGATGACTGTTACTAGCTGCTGTCCCTGTGCCTTCCTTGACAGAGCCCTCTGCGCTCTACCAGCATGGGGGTAGCAGGCACTGCCCTCTCATGGTGAGTCACCTGGACAGGAACCTCCCGGCCAGGGTGCCAGCCCCTCTGCCACTTCCCCCAGAAGTGTCTTATCTGTTCTGGGAGATGCTTGCCTTGCAGGGCCCATGCGCAGCATGGTTTGGGTTCCTCTGAGGTAGGGGCCTCCAGGGCTACAGAGCTCAACACTCCTTTCTTTAACACTTCCACTGTGAGAGGACCTTGAAGCTTGTCACAGTCCCTGTCACAGTGGCACCCTCTGCACTTTCTTCTCCTTTCCAGTCCCACTGTCAAAGACAAACATCCACTGCAAGTTAGGGCCTATCTTCTCCGTGGTGTTGCTTCAGGTTCTTTCCTGGTTGTGTTCAGTAGGGCCTGGGGCTCTGTGCATTATCTAATGTTTGAGGGCAAGGCCAGTCCCACATGTGTTCTCGGGACAGGATGGGCCCAGGTGTCTGTTACTTGGAGTCCATTAAGTGTGGCAGCCCTCCAGGACCCTCCCTCATTCCTGTGCCAGGTTTTTCTGCTTTTCCACCAGAGAGCAGGTCAGTGTTAGGGGGACCCACGTCTGCCAACTTTCTCTCTAGAAACAGACATTTATGTGAAGAAGAATAGAAATACAAACTAAATAGAAAATGTAGGTTCTCAATAAAGCTTTTTAGTAGTCTTGGGGGCTTCCTTTTCTACCTGTAAGGAATTGCTGAAGACAGTTGGGGCTTTGGGGGCAGGGGAGTGCCCTGGCGATGGCTCCTTATCTGGCTGCTGTCTTCCAGACCCTTCTACACAGCTTTTACAAGTACAGATTCCTAGGTGTGCCTCACACCTACCAAATCAAACCTCTGATCACATGTTGGAAAATTTCCTGTGATCCTTGAAGAACATGTCTAGGGGTGGTACCACATTTTCTTTGACAGCTTCTGGGGTTACCTTTTTGAGTGCTGCTTTCACATGCCCTCTGTCACCCTCTACCCACCAGTTGGGGAAACATTGCTGTTCAGACATGATGAAGATTTGTCCTGTTTCTGCCCACCCCTGAGTGACTACAGACCCTCCTGAACCCAGGAGGTGCTGGGCCAGGTGCTGGGGGAAATGCTGGGGGTGCTGGGGGGGTCCCATCTCCCACAGTCTCATCTTGGGACTGGACCAAGTCACAAAGCCATTAAGAGTGACAGGCTTTTAAAACTTCCGTGAAAAGTATAGGGAATCAGTTACATTTTACCTGACACCTGGGTCCCTGCCTCCCAGAGTTGACAGGTAAAGATTTTTATCATATTTGTTTAGAGCTTTAAAAAATAAAATAAGTATGGCTCGGCGCCTATGGCTCAACGGGCTAAGGCACCAGCCACGTACACTTGAGCTGGTGGGTTCGAATCCAGCCCTGGCCCACCAGACAACAATGACAGCCAAAAAATGGCCGGGCATTGTGGCAGGCTCCTGTAGTCCCAGCTACTTGGGAGGCGGAGGCAGGAGACTCACTTGAGCCCAGGAATTGGAGGTTGCTGTGAGCTGTGATGCCACAGCACTCTATCCAGGGTGACAGCTTGAGGATCTGTCTGAAAAAAAAAAAAAAAATT
>CAUYON010205386.1:0-27136 GCA_963573935.1 Arctocebus calabarensis | reverse complement strand
CCAGATCTTCCCCGGTCTCCCCATGTCTCCCCATGCCGGCCCATGTCCCCCAATGTCGCCCCAGGTCTTCCCATGTCCACCCATGTCCCCCCAGGTCTCCCCAGGTCCCCCCATGTCTCCCCAGATCTCCCCATGTCTCCTCATGCCCCCCCATGTCTCCCCAGGTCTCCCCATGTTCCCCCCAGGTCTCCCCATGTCCCCCAATGTCTCCCCATGTCTCCCCATGTTCCCCCATGTCTCCCCAGGTCTCCCCATGTTCCCCCATGCACCCTCATGCCCCCCCACTCTTCCAAGCACTCGACAGGCTTATTTCCAGTGTTTTTCCCATGACATCGAAACCCAGAAGTAAATGACCAAATGTCCCCTAACAGCAGACGCGCTCAACATAAACAGCAATTCCTGGGGGAAGTGTTCTTACTGGTATTTTGCTTAGGAAGAAATGCTATTTGGGGCAGCTCCTGTGGCTCATCGAGTAGGGCTCCGGCCCCATATGCTGAAGGTGGCGGGTTCAAGCCCAGCCTTGGCTGAACTGCAAAACAGAAAAATAGCCGGGCGTTGTGGGGGGCGCCTGTAGTCCCAGCTACTCAGGAGGCTGAGGCAAGAGAATCGCCTAAGCCCAGGAGCTGGAGGTTGCTGTGAGCTGTGTGACGCCACGGCACTCCACCGAGGGTGACAGAGTGAGACCCTGTCTCTACAAAAAAAAAAAGAAAGAAAGAAATGCTATTTGTTTCTCATTATTTCACTCTCAGACCCAAAAGAACTCTAGGATCAGTAGGAGTAGGAGAAGCTTCACACAAAATACAATTTTAGATCTTTAGCACGAATTTAAAATGAGATTAGATGACAGAGCTTTAAAAAAACAAAAGATCATTTTTTCTTCCAGAAAAATAACTGCGTGGCAAATTGTATGAAGGCTTATAAGTGTGTGATTGTAAATGTTACTTTTACTAGCCTGAGACGTGAATAGGAAGAAGAAAACGAGCAGGGAGATCTCTGTCTCCCAGCCCAGCCTCTGTTTCAAGTGCACTGATCTGCTTTTTCTTCTTCAATTTTGTAAAATCCCACAAAATCTTTCATTGCAGCATCTCTGCCACACAAAACCATCGAAACATGAATTATTTCTAATTTTTAATAGGGCTTCCAAATGAAAAAATGTGTTTATGGCTTTTATTGTTGCATTTCATCTATTCTCAAACTAGACTTCACCGCTGGCTTCTTTTTTATTGGTGCAGGAGAAGGTTATTGCATAATTCATAGCCCATTAATGATCTGGGAACCAACAAAACTCGTCAGGCACTGCAAAAATAGCCAAGTGCACTAAACAGAGATTAACTCGGCTCGGGAACGCGGCTAAACCCAAGAGGGACGTGCTCGGGCAAAGACACAGACCTCAATATTCCATTTCCTTTATTCAAAGAGAATGTTATTTTAAGTTTATTTTTACTTAGGGCATTCTAAGAAGCACCGACATTCCCCCATGAGTTGCATAAGCATAGAAATATTTACCTGGCAATTAACACATTTTTTTTTTACATGAAAACACAAATCTTTTATTTCTTTCCATGGAAGTAAAATTGTGAGTGTGCTATTCTTAATTCTGTGTTTTTGACTATATTACTATTTGGAATAGGTCATAGCCATAAAGCCCATCGTATGACTCAATATTTTTATTTGTATTCAGTCAGGAGCATCTTCAGGTTTTAGCCATTCTCAACTGACCCGACATCTAAGTATTTCATTTTTCTTAGAAATAGATGTAACGATCCTGTCAGCTTTCAGTAATATTCTTCTTACCAGTGCAAGTTCCTCTTAGACAGATGATACAGCTTGCACGAACCGTTGGATAATCAGCCTCAGATCACTCTCCCTCTGTACCACCAGGTCTTACCCTGTTTCTGCAGTAATTTTCTCCAGCTGTGTTGTTGATTCAGGTGCTGTAGCAAGCATTTATTAAAGGTTTGAAATTTTTCTTTTTTAGTTGAAGTCGTGTTCAGAGCTTTCGTCAAGTCAATTCTGCGGACCTTTGACACATTACACACTTTTGAAAATAAGTTATAAGTTTTTTTTTTTAAGTAAGTTGGAGAACTTCAATAGAGACAAAGAAAAGAACCCTGATTGCTACAACGACATATAGATGTATACATGCACCAAAGGGCCACAGAGTGATGTCTAAAACATTTCTTTTTCTTCATAGGAGAGGCACTGTGACCTAAGAAGTAATTTCCCCTTGCATAGATTCACTTTTTCATCTTAATTAGCACCCCTTTGCATGTCTTTGAAGGAAGCACAATATGGTTCTGTCCCATACCTTTTTTTTTTTCCAGCTTCTGTTCATCACAGCCATGCAAGAAGCCTGTATCAACAGCAGGCTTAGCCAACGGCATTGTGGCTTTGACTTTCCTCTGAGTACTGACTTTTTAAAACCAGCAAAGATATTTTTCCTGGTGTTTCCTGTCTAAGCAAGTAAGTAAAGCTAAGCATAAAAATAATAAGGAAAGGAAATAAATGATGCTGCAATTTCCACCACGATGACATCAACATCACTCAGGGATCTCAGAGCTAAGTGAGCCCGTGATGACAGCAGTGGGGCTGCTCTTAGCCCAACCCCTGACAGTGTCACCTGCTACTGTTGTGATGTCACCTATAAACACAGTCACTGGTATCATTGCCAAGGTGACTCCACCCCTTATTACTAGTACCAGAACAGCTTGAGAATTCTTCCTCAGTATCTTCCAGTGCTTACAGAGAAGTAGCTCATTTTCCTTGAAGACTCTTTATATTAATAGGAACCAAGTTGCAGAATCAAATTATAGAACCACCTTGATCAACCTTTTGTCCATATTGACCTATTGCTCTGGAGCCAAATTTATGGAGTTTTGACTGTTTCTACATAGGATGATTTATTACCTAAGATGTGTTGTATATAACAACTTTAATGGGCCCACTGTCTAATTCTTGAAATGTCACTCAGTGTAAATAGATATGGAATATGACTCGGTGTGTGCTTTACCAACGGCAGTGCTGGGATATGTGGGAAGTCGCATAGTCTAAAAGAAGTTAGGTTCAAATGCTTGGAAATCAGTCCAGACCTGAGTGCACATCCTGGTTCTAACTCTGGTTTACACAATCAGGACTTCATTTCTTATTTTCTAAGCCAATTAGTTAAAAAAAAAAAAAAAGAAAAGAAAAGAAAACAGAAAAAGACAAACTCAGAGGTACTATGAGGATTAAATAAATACTAAAAATAATCCAATTTAGCTCACTACCAGAAAGAGAATGTTTGCCCAATAAATGGTAGGGAGTCTATTTTCCATAGGTAAAATTTAAAGGAATTAATACTGAACACTGAGGTGATGCCTTTTGCAAGTGAAGAGAAACCAGACAGCAGTAACGCTACAAAAGTACATGCAGAAAGTTCGCAGAGAACTTGCCTTACTATTAAAACTGGAAGATACATACTACAGCGTTCAGAAACAGGCTCATGTAAAAAAAAAAAAAAAGTAAAAATTGTCTAAATATGGCTTGATATAGTTTAGGTATTACTTTATTGGAATAAGCATATTTTAAGAAATCAAAAAATAACATGTCACAGTTTAAGACTGTTAGAGTATCTCTATTTAGTTTTCACTGTAATTTGAATTTCTGCTTTTAGGAAAGCAAATTTGCCTATAGACAGTCCCATGGCTGGAGCACAAAAAAATCACCTGCATCTATTTTTTAATAATTTTATGCACGTGTGTATATAGATCAAAATCCCTTGCTAATATCAGTCATCTTAAGAAGCTACAGCGTAGGTTTAATATAATAGAAATCAAAGTGTATTGCAAGTAAACCTCCCTTTGAGTATAACAATATTTTTCACAGTGTAACATGCCGTAATCTACTGCTCATTAAAGGAATGGGCAGCAAATAATACAGATTTCATGTAGGAGTTTTTCTTCATATTTACATATTTAGCTAAGTGTTTAATAAGCCTAATAGAATCTGTAACACAACAGTGATTTCATCAGGTATGATAGGAAAGATAGAATCCACATAGTGGAAATAAGGCCCCTATCCTTATCACAAAACATTAAAAACATATGAGTCAGAAAAATGTTAAAATACTTGCCATATTATGTCTTTTTTTTTTTTTCTTTTGCAGGTTTTGGCCGGGGCTGGGTTTGAACCTGCAGACTCCAGCATATGGGGCCAGCGCCCTACTCCTTTGAGCCACAAATGCTGCCCTTATGTCATTTTTTTTTTGTAATCCATTGAGATGATCATAAAAACACTGAAATAGATCAAAGCTTCAGTAGCACTGAAAGTTTCTAGATGAAGTATAGAATAGTATTTACAAATATGGACTTTGAAGAAACTCAGGTATATGTTTAAGTCTCAGGTGCACGGCTTATTGATTCCATCGCCTTAGGCAAGTGGAAGGAATACTTTTATCTCGCATCACGTGCCCACTGTAACTGATGCACTAAAGCCATTATTGTAATTAAAAATGAAACACGAGAGTGATCCCTATTAAAATCAGAAAGAAAATATGAGCTTGCTTGATACTACCATGATTATTTACCATTTCCTATAATCTCTAATTAAAGAAATAACCTACAAAAGTAAATGAGGTATTAATAAATCACATAAAACCACAAAAAGTAAAAGAATCCAAGAATGGGCAGCAGATCAATAAATGACCGTAAACCAATAAATGGCTTCACTATACACATTCAAAATTTATTATATGATTAATTTGATGACATAAATCAGCAAAAAAGATAAGGTTACTCAGTAACTCCTTGGAAAAATCAGTTCCATATATAGAATTTTTAACCAAATACATTTCAAATGAGTGAAAGAGGTAGAAGTCCATAAAAAAAAAATACTGAAAGAAAATACAAAAAATGATTTTTTCATATCTGTGAATCAGAAGATTTTCTTTAGCATACCTAAAAAAAATGGACTCCATATGGAGGCCAGGCAATGGCTGAGCCTGTCTTATTAACATCTTTCATTACCTCCACTTCAATTCTGAAGATGAAAGGAAACAAAATATGTGAACAGCAAAGTCATCTTGAGTACCAGCCCTGAATCTTACCTCTACACTTCCTGCTGTGTAATGATGCTTACGCAGAATAAGTGTTCTCTGCCTCAGTTTCTATATCTGTAAAATGGGGGTGATGATAGTACCTACTGTACAGATTTGGTTTTGAAATAAAATACATTTAACACAATGCTTGGAAAACGGCACATACTCGATAAATGCTAGCTATCATTATTATCTTATTATACACATAAAAGTGATACCCCAAAGAAAACATGGTGAACAAAAAAATAAGAAATAAAAATTAATGTTTAGACTGGGGGCATTGCATAGCCAGCAATTAGACTCAGCTGGTATAACAAAATGATGCTTCTTTTTGTTAATTGAGGGGCTTCAGATTTAGTGCCACAGTCTCAGCCAATCCAAAGAGATGACATTATCATTTAAATAATTCATTCTAGCCATGAGATAAAAATTAACACAATAATCTGAGGTAACATTACTTTTCAGTTAAATCATAGAGGAATTGCTATCATGAACAAAGCTTCTGCCTCAAAGCCCTTCAGATAAGGTCATTTCAACACCATGCTCCTCAAATACGGTCTCACTCCTGTTAACCAGTGATTACAAGGTAGCTCCCATCTAACCAGAAGTTTATTTTTTTTTTCTTGGCTGGTGTTTCCATTATTTTTACTTACCCAGTGCTACTGTTTGAAGGTCCCCTCCAACACTCATGTAGAAATTTAATTGTCAGTATTAAGAAGTGGGACTGGTAAGAGATAATTAGACCATAACCTAGACCTTTGTCAGATGTCAGCACCATGATTTTGGACATTCAGCTTCCACAACGATGAGCCCAATGGCTGTCTGCCCATGGTGTTCCATTATAGCAACATGAGCTGGATGAAGACACCCTTCATCAGCATTCCTGATGCTGCACAGAGAGTCACAGAGTTCCTCACCAGGCTCAGAGAAAAGCCCTGAGCCCATGGCACAAGCAGCCCTGCTCCCCACGCCTTTCTCTCCACCAAGTTCATGCCCTATGTATGGGTCATGCAAACAGGTTGTCATTCCCTCAATGTTTCAAGTTCACTTACTCTTCAGTGCCTTTACAAATGCTCTTTTCTTTATCAGAAGTGTTTCTGCTCCTGGGTCCAACCCTCTGTACTGGGGTCATGACATCACAGTCACGCCTCAGAAGTCAAGTTCCCTCCTCCGAAAATGTGTTGGTGACTCCTCAAGCCTAGGCTGACACTACTTTTCTACCTCCCACAGCCCCTTGTACAGATGTCTCAGTGACAATTGACTTCTCATGGGCCACTTTTGGGTATCTTATCCCTGTGTTGAAATCCATGTGGTCTGCTTACTCGGTGTCAGCCAAAAGAATTGTTGAGTGAGTATTAATCCATGTGAGTATGTGAGTATGTTGAGTGAGTATTAATCTATGTGATTGAAGGCAAAGTGTGTGGACAAGGAATGCCTCTCTTCCTACTTTGCTCCCTCAAATTCTCTATTATTTGATGGGTGTCCTATATTGTTCCTGCAGATCTGGTATCAAGGTAAATTATTTTTAAATGTTCAAAGAACATCTGAAGGAAGTTTAAAGGAAATGGTAGGTAAGAAAATGGCATTAAAAACTTCCCCTTTGTACTTGAACTAATGGTGGGACTTTTTAATAGTGAGGTATTTAATGCAATGGTATTTTAAATAGAGCTGACACGAAAGTGCTGAATCTGAACTGTGCAATTACTATAGGATGTTGGAAACTAAATTATGAAGAAGCATTTTATTAGTCATGAATAAGCTGCCAATCATTTCTTTGTTAGCTTAAAAAGTTAAAAGTAGGAATATTTTTGAAATACAGACTTTAACTACTAGACATTAATGAGATTAAATAATCCACTAAAAGTGGTAGTTTTTAATTTGCTCAATTTTCAGTTGCACCCTTTATTTCATTTTAGTAATGCCAATGATTTTCTCTAAGTTATTTAATGTGCGATTTTAATTCTCACTAAACAGCCTCTGCTTAAATGGATTTGAAATGCTACCATTGTAATAGATGAAAATGTCAACCTTTAATACCAAACTCTAATCCCAGCCGGCTTTATTGCTGTATGTGGGCATTAAAACAAAGTTTCAGCTGATATCCTATGCTTACTTAGAAAAACGACTATTAGACATGCAAATAGTTTACACTGTATTCTTCTTTAAAAAAATAAAGGGCAATTACTTAGTGACTTAGTCATTTAGACATCACAAGGAAGAATTGTGGCTGTTCATACTTGGATAGGAAGAGTAAGAAGGATAATCAAGATGGTACAAGTGAATCAATTAACACTGGCTGGGCCAGTAGTGAACATGTGGCAAATATTACATGTCACAACCCCTGAGGCCCTGGGCTCAGTCGCCACAGGAAGGAACTAGGCGTGACACGGGTTAGAAGTACAAGCTTGCCCCAGCTACTTGGGAGGCGGAGGCAGGAGAATCACTTGAGCCCTGGAGTTGCAGGTTGCTGTGAGCTATAATGCCAGGCACTCTACCCAGGGCAATAGCTCGAGGCTCTGTCTAAAAAAAAAAAAAAAAAGAAGAAGTACAAGCTTGTGGGAGGCAGGCTAACCTTAATTGCAGGGTAGCCCTGAGCCCCCTCTGCAATGGCTATTTATTAAGGCTATACACAACATGTGTGGAGAGTTAAGGTAATTACATGTGAGGGCTGCATACGTAAGGATTACCACGTGCTCTTTCCTCACCTGTTCTTTCCCCACAACCCCCATGAAGAACTACTAAGCATCAATGTTTAACACATGCTTACTAGTGAGTGATCTTATCTCATTCTGGAACACTGAGTTTCTGGGGAGATTGCGCCCCCCCCCCGTCACAAAACATCTCTATGCTTGCCAAGGGACTGTCCTGTTCTCAGTATTTCCTTTTAATGTTGTAAGAATCAGTAATTGTCCTTTGCAAGCATGGTGTCCATTCCTCTACAATTACATGTAGAGCTCTTGGACGTAGGTAGACTCAGAAGTCTGTATGAAAACCATCATTAGACATTATATAATCACCTAGGATGCCCACCTAACTGTCACCACACCTTTCCCATCTTCTGAGACATGCCTAATGCCTTACTTTGTCTTGTATTGCTGCAAAGAAATACCTGACGCTGGCTAATTTATAAAGAAAAATGTTTTCTCTGGCTCCCAATTCACATGGCTGCAACATTCAAGCTTCAACATCTTGGGTGGCACCTGTAGCTCAAAGAAGTAGAACACTGACCCCAGATACTGGAGGTGGCAGGTTCAAAGCCCCCTGGCCAAAAGCTGCAAAAATAAAAGATTCAGCTTCTCCCTCTGGTGAGAAGATTCGGAGGAACCAGCATGTGCAGAGATCACATGGCAAGAGAGAAAGCAAGATAGTGGGAGGGAGGAGGAGCTGGGTGCTTCCTTAATAACCAACTCTCTCGGGACTAGCAGAGAGAACTCACTCACTACAGATGGAAATCTTTAATCTACTCATGAGAGTTCTAGCCTGTGACCCATAGACCTTCCATTAGGACCCACAGCCAACAGTGGAGGTTGAATTTCAACACAAGATTCTAAGGGACAGACATCAAACCATGGATCTCAAAAAAAAAAAAAAAAAAGAACAAACAAACAAAATGGATCTTTTTATTATTATTATTATTATTATTTGAGATCGAATCTTACTCTATTACGCTGCATAGAGTGCTGTGGCATCACAGCTCACAGTAAATGCAAACTCTTGAGCTCAAGAGATCCTCTTGCTTCAGCCTTCCATGTAGTTGAGACTACAGGTGCCCACCACAATGGCCAGCTAGTTTTTCTATTTTGAGTAGAGACGTGGTCTCACTCTTGCTCAGGCTAGTCTTGAACTCCTGAACTCAAGCAACCCACCACATCAGCCTCTCAGAGCGCTGGGGTTACAAAGCCACCATGCCTGTCTGTACAGCACCTTATTTCAAGCATTCCATACCTTTCCCCATAAATATTATGCTAATTATTAGACAATGAATCTCAATTTTTAATCCAGATAATTCAATTCTACCACTGATTCAATCTTTCCCCAAAAAACATTTGAATTGCTTACTATTTAAGTCTCTCATCTACGATACATTTTGAAGCTAGCAACTTTTATTGAGCTCAACTTGGACATATCAGCTCAAGCCACCTCTTGCAATAACCCTTTAACTATTTTTCGCATATTTGTTTTTTTGATTCCTCCAATAAAATCTTTACTGAAAAGATAGAGAAACTTTAAAAATGTTTAAATTCATCTTTCCACTTATCTACTTCACAACTTCAGTGAATTTCCACTGTTATTAGGGAAATATATGAAATCTTTTTCCATGCCCTCTAAGACCTTCATATTATGGACCCTTCCTACATCTCCCATCTTCATTTTATGCCAACTCCCTCAACTAATCATTGCTCCTGAAACGTTTCCTCTCTTACTTACTATGTTATACTCTTTACTATCACAGAGCTGTGTCTGCCTTTGCCTAGGATTTTCCTCTTAACTTAATAACTGTCAGGTGTTACCCCCAGTGTCACATCTTTGGAGACCTCTCATCTTTCACAAGCATATATTTTGTGTTTATCCTTTACCATATAAGTCTTGCTTAAACAATTTCACATAAACCTGTCTCCTGCATGAAATTTTAAACTCATGATGACAGGAACCCTGTCATAACTTGTCAATATCAGATCCCTTCTTTGTAATTAGGCCCTAGAGGCTGTGCTACCTCTGAGCAAGGATGGATCAAAGGTCAGCTCATCGATCCCACTGACGTCCATTGTGATAGAACATGATTGAGCTGAACCTAAATGCAAGTCAACGCAGCCCAAGAAGGCCAAAAGTTCAGGTGGGCATGCCCCTCACAGGTGCCAGTCATAGCAACAAACGCACTGGTGAGCCACATGCCTCAACCATCTGAGTTAAATAAAATACAGAAGGGAGAAGAAAATAATTCTAAGATAAAAATATTTCAGGTTAAAATTTACAATCATAATTTTATAACTTGGAAGTAGAAAGCAACCTTAGGCATTACCTAGCACAACTTCCGAAAAGATGAGCAAATATTCTGTCCTAATTTCCTCTTTTTGATCCTTCTCATTGTGTTCCACCTTCTTATAAAAACTGTGTTGACACAACTCTTGGATGCTGGGACACGTGAGGACAGAAGAAATTCTAAGAGTTTAAAGGCAAAATAGAACCTTTTAGGTAAGTGCTCCTTGGTGAGGTCAAGGGCAAACTTTGCTTCTTCCTCACTCACACATTCCTTTTCCACTTGTTACTTTCCCCCATTACTTTTTCCTTTGTCTTATTCTATTCCCCGTGCCCCAATTCTCGAGTTCTTTTCTTTGTCTCGATATTATCCTCTTCCATCTTGCTAATTTATAAAAAAAAAACAATTAACTATTTAATTAAATTGTTTAATTGCAAAATAGTCTTTATTTCCATTTTACTGGGTTTAAAAATAAATAATGACAAAAAGAGAAGAGAAAGGGTGACTGAGACTCAGAAAGGATGTGAAGGAACTTTGACCCTCTTTACTCTATTGTATCCCTTTACAAACTGTATCTTATGAAATAATGGTAAATGGTAGGTGGGTAGCGGACAACTTAGCCATAAGGGGACTCTGAAGTGAAACATACTTAAACATATTTTGTGTGTGGTTTGAGTATAGGTTATAAAGAATGGTACTGAGCACCCTGGATGACAAATCATAAAAGCATGCAAGGTAACCTATAATTACACATGTAAAATAAAATATTTCTTACTATAATTATTTAATTTAAAAGCTGAACATACCACTTAAGAAGTCTGGTCTTTCCTATAAACAAATTACTTTTGAATGACATGAATAACTAGTTATTGTTTTTAACATTTCACATTCGTAACATCTTATGTTCATATTCCCAGAGAATACAAGAACCTTCGCAGATAAGCAGAGAAAATTACTTTACCCTTCACAGAGATGGCATCTCCTGTGGGGAAGGAGCTGGCAGCTATTTAACAACGCATTATGCCCATGACCTTCTAGGAGAGGTCTCAAGGTTGGAATGTGTTGTGGAAGATTCTCCAAGTTCTATCATATCATGCACAATCTCCACCACATAGTTTTTGTTTGTTTTTTTTCTTTTGAGACAGAGTCTCACTCTGTTTGAGTTGAGGGCTTGGTGTCATCCTAACTCACAGCAACCTCAAATTCCTGGGCTCAAGTAATTCTCTGTCTCACCCCACCCATCTTCTCCCTGCTCCTAACCCTGAGTAGCTGGGACTACAGGTGCTCACCACAACACTTAGTTAGTTTTTCTATTTTTAGTAGAGATGGGGGTCTCACTCTTGCTCAGGCTGGTCTTGAACTCTGGAGCTCAAGGAATCCATCTAGCTTGACCATCTAGAGTGCTAGGATTACAGGCGTGAGCCAGCTCACCCAGCCCACCACATGGACTTTTTTTCTCCAAGCGTAACTTCTTATAAATAAGACAGCTTGCCAAACTTGTCAGAAGCTTTACTGATTTGTATCTTAGAAGTATGTCCAGCTGATTCTCACTTATAAGATGTAAGAAAAATAGAAAAAAAAATAATTTCTAAGACAAGGTCTCTGGTCTTGTTTCTATCTTTTTAATCTCCTGCAAATCCGTTGAACTCTGTCTCAGGTGCTGTAAAAGTTACTTATTAATATTCTAATCTACCTGTGATTATCTAGGCATTCATACTACGAAAATTGTGCATGTTACTTCTGCGTTGAGAACATTCATTAATTCAAAGGATTTTCATGATGGTTCCACACTTTTCCAAGAATCTAGAATACAACTACAAACAAAATAAAATTTTTGTCCTGGAGTTTATATTCAACAATAATAAGTCTGATTAAATAAACAGGATAACAAAATACAGGGTGGTAATGGTGAGAAGTGGCAGTTTTATATAAAGTGATCAGGGTGGATCTCTGACAAAACAAAATTTTAGCAGTCATCTAAAAAAACTAAGACTATGAATGGTGTTGGTATCTAGAGGAAGAGTGGTCTGAGCAGAATGTAGGTTAAAGGAGGCCAGTATATTTAACCTAGGAAAGGGCAAGAGCCAAAGGAAAACATCAAAAAATGAAGTCAGACAATTAGCGAGGGGACAAGTCACAGAAATTCTACAGATCATAGAAAGGTGTGAATTTGTCAGAGCTTCCTGTCCAGGGCACAGGAATGGTAAGGTCTCATTTCACCTTTTTACAGGATCCCTCTGTCCAGTGTAGAACAGACTAGAAGGTGAGGGTGGAAGTAAGAAGAACAATTTAGAAGGCCAAAGTAGCCCTGCGAAGACAGTCTTTAGGCAGTGAATGGGGCAGCTTTATCCGGAAAAAAAAAGTTTTCCACAGAAAGCTCACCATAACTCAATAATTCAAGAACAGAAAACAGAGTTATAGCTACATCGTCATCAAAAAAATTTAAAAAAATCTTCATTTGAGATGACCATCAGGGTAGAAATGTGTAATTTATCCTTATTATTAACACACCAGCTGTTTCTCAATGTGTGACATTTCTTTGCAACTAAAGGGGAAAGATGGAGTTTTTCCTCTTCTACCCATTGGTATAGTTCAAAACAATTCTCTTTATGTCTTCCCCTTTTATGTCATAAATATAAAAATGTGATAGAAAATTAAACACAAAGATACACACACTACGGCCACTCTCAGAGACACCCCAAAGCTACCCTGTCTTACCATCATGACCAGTAGATTTTCTCTTCATAGGAAAATATTTTGTATATTCATGAAGATAAATTAGTCATAGCATTCTAAGAATAACAGTAACACAGTATCAAATTTGTGAAAAATTCACATGACATCCATGACTTGGCATAGTTACCCACAAACTGTTTATCCTTTACCAATATTTATCCAACACATGTGACAATCATTTAATCATCTATTGTATTTTAAATGCTTTCAGAGATAGGAGTAACTTAACATTCTAGCGAATAATTGCCTATAATTATAAACAAAATTTTTGACCATATAGTAACTGTCACCCATCTTTTTCCCGTGAGCATTACTACATTGCTGGCTTTGTGATGTTCAGAAAAGATTATGTACCTTCTTTCTCTGGAGTAATGGATGTACACCAGGAATGCTAGGAAACCATTATACACTCAAGGGTTGGGAGATGCTCACAACTTTCACTCTCTAGTTACATTTCTATTTCCACTCAGGACTGTATTTCTTTTTTTTTTTTAATTTACATCCATGGTAACTTTTATACATTATTTTATTTTCACAAACATCTTGCTAATAGGTATTATTTACATTAATAGATGAGAAAACAGAAACTTGAAGAGGCAAAGCAAGTGTCCCAAGGCCAAATGGAGGAGTCCAACTGAGGATGGAAGCTCACCCTTTCTTCACTGTGCCTCCCCAAAGCCCGCAGGGCCGTGATAGACCCCTCCCTGGGTAAGCACTGCGGGAGTGGGTGTGGTCTGCCAGGGGTGTCCAGAGACTCTAAACTTGGCCTTCAAGAATGAGTAGCATCGCCTTGGCGCCTGTGGCTCAATGGTCTAAGGCGCCAGCCACGTACACCTGAGCTGGCAGGTTCGAATCTAGCCTAGGCCGGCCAAACAACAATGACGACTGCAACCAAAAAATGGCCAGGCGTTGTGGCGGGCGCCTGTAGTCCCAACTACCTGGGAGGCAAAGGCAGGAGCCTTGCCCGAGCCCAGGAATTGGAGGTTGCTGTGAAAAGCCACACAAAGAGGCCGTCTTAGGTTATTAAGTTAATGAATTTCCTGGGTTTAGGAACCCATGATAGTATAAGCAAACATTAGCATTTTAAAGAACATGCTAAGAAAGAAAAAAAAAGAAAGAAAACTCAATGCAAACTGGTTAGAGGAGAAAGGGAATTTCTCAGTTTATCAGTCAAGGAGTAGTAGAATTGCTTCAAGAAATTCTTGATACAGATGCTTAAAAATAAATGGGGCTTTTTCTTCACCTTATTTTCAAGATAGAACCTTGAAAAGTGGCAGAAACAATGATTTTTCTCTACCTCATACTCACATGCTACCATCAAGATTCTCCCGCAGCTTCAGGAGAAAGTTGTGTGGGGTGTTACACCTGCTCCCGCCGAGGTCATGTGTTCACAGCTGAATAAACCCCAGGGAGGAGGAGGAGGCACAGCTCCAGGGCCAGGCCCAGGGAATCTGTTCATCTGAGGCGTGAGGCCATCCCCCTATGCACCACAATTGAGTTCCTCCTGGAAGACAAGGGAGTGCCACCAGCCTCTACAAGCAACACACGGGCCCTGAGTGCACATACAAGTATTTTTGAACAACAGGAGGAATTCAAAAGCTTTCTTCAGGCTCTGAAAGGATCCAGAATTCCTCCATGAACATCTTCAGTAGCATCACACTGCACATAGACTTTCTACCTAGAGACAGAGAGAAAGAAAAACTCCACGCATAAAAAAACAAGCGTGCTCCACCAGTAATTGGACTGTGACCAGCATAAATAGCTTTTGTCACATAACCATAATTTAGCATCAAGAGGCTTACTCAAATTTTTATGCAAAGTAAGACCATAATCTTTCAGAGCCTAAATCATGTGATGAATGTAAACTCAAGTCCTGAGGAGAGGAGTGTTTTTGCTGGTTGGTTATTTTCTTATTGCGATTGGTAAATCAAACAACCATGACACATGGTGCATAATTATTACAGGGAGACTTCATTTTATCTCTCAATTTCTCTTTGTAATTCATTTACTTGGGTAAGGTCCTCCCTACTCTCCAAGGAAAACTCAAGCACTGCCAGGACCAGTGTGATGGCTCTTAGAGAATAGAATGGGACTTTAAACATTAGTGCACTTTTGTGAGTTATGTTTTTCTTTTCCACTCACCGTTTGGTGAACACTTAGGTCAATTCCATACCTTTGTGATTATAAATTGTGCTGTGATGAACATTCGAGTGCAGGTGTCTTCTTGGGATAATAACTTGTTTTGCTCTGGGTAGATACAGAATAAGCAGTGAGATTTCTGGGTCAAATGCTAAATTTAATTCTTTGACAGATCTGCATACTGTTTTCAAAAGTGGTTGCAATAATTTATATTCCCCCAAATGGTGTATAAAGAGATTACTTTTTCATCAGTGTCTATTGTTTTTTGATGTTCTATTTTTAATATTTATTTACTTGTTTATTTAACTTTTGAGAGAGAGTCTCACTTTGTCACCCTGGGTAGAGTGCTATGGCATCAACACAGCTCACAGCAACCTCAAATTATTGGGCTTAAGTGATCCTCTTGCCTCAGACTCCCAAGTAGCTGGGACTACAGGTGCCCACCATAATGCCGAGCTAATCTTTAGAGACATGGTCTAGCTCTTGTTCAGGCCAGTCTTGAATTCCTGAGCTCAAGCGACCCACCTGCCTTGGTCTCCCAGAATGTTAACAGGGGTGAGCTACCACATCCAGTCTTGGTTTTTTTTATTGTTGTTGTTGTTTTTGTTTTAGACAGAGTTTCACTTCATCTCCCTAGGTAGAGTTCTGTGGCATCAGTTCACAGCAACCTCAAACTCCTGAGCTACAGTGTTCTTTTTGCCTCAATCCTAAGTAGCTGGGACTATAGGCACCTGCCACAATGCCCAGCTGTTTTTTAGAGATGAGGTCTTGCTCTAGCTCAGGCTGGTCTTGAACTCATGAGTTCAAGCAATCCACCTGTCTCGGCCTCCCAGAGTGCTAGGATTACAGGCGTGAGCCCTGTGCCTGGCCCAGCCTTGTGTTTTGACTTTTTAATCATAACCATTCTATCAAGAGTAAGGTGCTATCTCATTGTGCTTTCAATTTGCATTTTCCTGATGATTACTGATGTTGAACTTTTTTTCATATATTTTTTGGTTATTTGTTTTTTTTTTTTTTTTTTTTGCCAGGGCTGGGTTTGAACCCACTCCCTCTTGCATATGGGGCTGATGCCCTACTCCTTTGAGCCATAGGCACTGCCCTATTTGTATATCTTCTTTTGGAAAAAAATTGGTCATGTCTTCTGGCTAGCTTTTGATGGGGTTATTTGTTTTATTCTTGGTGATTTGTTTGAATTCCTTATAGATTCTGGATATTAGTCTGTTCATGGATGTATAGTTTGTGAATATTTTCTCCCATTCCATAGGTTATATGTTTGCCCTGCTGATCATTTCCTTTGCTGTGCAGAGACTTTTTAGTTTATGTCCCATTTATTCATTTTTCTTATTACTGTATTTGCTTTTGAGGTCTTCATCACAAGTTCTTGGCCTATGCCAATTTCCAAAAGAGTTGTTCTGCTATTTTATTCTAGGATTTGCATCAATTCAGGTCTTACATTTAAGTCTTTAATTCAAATGCAGTTAATTTTTGTACATGATAAGAGATAAGGGTCCAGTATCATTCTTCTGCCTGTGGCTATCCAGTTTTTCCAATACCGTTTATTGAATAGGGCTTCCTTCCCCAGTGTATGTTTTTCTCTACTTTGCTGAAAACCATTTGGGTGTATGTGGATGATTCTTTATCTGGGTTCTCTGTTCACATTGATTTATGTGTCTAACTTTGTGCCAATACCATGCTGTTTTGATTACCGTAGGCTTGTAGTATAATCTGAAGTCAAGTGCTGTGTTGCTTCCAGATTTGTTCTTTTGATTAGGATTCCTTTGGATCTTCAGGCTCCTTTTAAATTCCATATGAAATTTAGCATTATTTTTTCCACTTCTGTCAAAAATGACATTGGAATTTTGATAAAAATGTCACTGAATTTTACTTCCTATTTTTAAATGTAGTTCTCATTTTGTGTCTTTTAATATAATCTGATTATAAATAAAATGAAGTAGGAAAATGTCTGTATGATTCTATGAATCATTGTGTTTACATAGTAATATCAGTTGCAGCATTCACTTACTCTAAGATTGTTCCACAAGAATAAATGTGTATCTCAAGAAATTATTTCCTCTTCTTGTAAGAGGAGAGATTTGTCTTGTGGAGTTAGCTTTCCTCTGGAATATCTGTGTTTGTTAACTCTCTGCCAAATCACAATCCTGAGTCAATAAGCATTCTCACTGTGTCAATTTCATCCTGCTTACTTTAGGTTTCTACACATAGACATTGTTTCTAACTTCATAGGTCCATCTTCAGAATTAATCCAGACAAATTTGCCTTTGATTTGCTTGTTTTTTCCAACCCACTCATTTTCTCACCTAAAGTTCAGGCACTAAATTTGTTTAAATAACTTTTTGAATGTGTCACTTTGGCTCCCACAGTTGTGCATGCATTGGTGGCCCTACAGTGACCCACCACTGAGCTTTCTCATCAGTGGCCCTACAGTGACCCACCACTGAGCTTGCTCATCAGTGGCCCTACAGTGACCCACCGCTGAGCTTGCTCATCAGTTCTTCAGGTTCATTACCAAGAGGGATTCAACAGGAAGAGCTAAGCCTCATCATCTGGTGGCAGTGCTGACGTGCACCTGTCTTCATGGTGCTACTATTGCTATTACAAGGACTAAGGACATGTTGCAAGCCAGCCATTTATTTGATAGTATACACTGAATTAAGAGATATCTATTTTTTCTCTTTAAAGCAGAGTGCGGTTTTTAAAGTAAATCTTTCCTTTTACTCTTCAGCTAAAGTAGGAAGTGGTTTCCCTTGTTTGGTGCCATCGATCAATGTATCACAAACCTTGATGGATAATCAGTCATGATGGATTAGAATGATATCATTATTGGAAAATGTCTCATCATCACTTTTCCAAGAGCAATCACTCAGCAAGTCTCAGAATATATAGATATATGTAGGAAAAAAACAACAACAACTTCCCCTTCACATGCCTCGTAGAAATTTGCACATTTCAGAGTTCACTCTTTCTTTGCTTTGTCACTAATGGTTGTGATTTCAAGACTCTTGTTTCAACCTAAAGAGTAGCTTAGACTGCCTATAAAAACATTCTCTTTAACAGTGTTCTGAATAGTGCAGCTGGATTCCTCCAGCACATCCCACTGCAGAGCCACCAAGTAAAACTAAGCTAGTGAAAAAGGTTTACTCACATTCCAACAATTATCACTCACATGAGTTGACATTTTGAGTCTTGTTTTGCTATTTTAGGAAGAAGTCATGCACTAACTATTCGGTGTCTGAAATACTTTACCAAAATGCTTTCAATTTGTGTGAAACAACAAAATTCTTTGGGTATGGTACCTGGTAATATATTCCTTACTCTCAAACAAGCTGATAAGTAAACTACTCTTTGAAACATACTCCTTAAACGGTAACAAAGGACTTTGGTGCTTGTAAAAGCTAAGCCATCGTGAAAAAGGCACACAGTTTAGAATCAGAGAAAATTGCTACATCTTTCATGCTTCTGAAACTTTATAGTTTGCAAATTGCCAGAGCATATTTGTTTTATAATTGGCATTTCTAATACTGGGTTCAGAAACATGTGAGTAAGAAAATATCTGTGAGTTATGTTTTGTTCTCTCTTTACCACTGTCTGCTTTATCACCAAGTGGTCAAAAATACTTCTCTTTTATAGCTGAACTAATACATATTTGTGCACATGTGCTGTAAATATAGCAGCAGCATATTTACAAATATGTGTAAATATTTGTGCAGATATTTACATAACATCCCTCAGTACGCTTATGCGCTAATACTAAAATATAGCTATTATTTTATTTTTCATTTCCCATTCTCTTTCAACATTTTACTCACATTTGGAATCATTTTCTTCACAATTTCTCATTTAAAATTTCCAAAGCTTAGGGACAAATAATGAAGGAATTAGTTAACTCCAAGAGTTATTCTCTCTGCTGAGTGTGCTTTAAAGAAGTGGAAGGAAATCTGTAGTCCTCTCTCCTTATTTGAGGATTCAGAAGTCCGATGAGATTAAGTTTTTAACTCTAGTGTTAAATGTATCCCTAACTGGCTTAGTCTATGCTGCTGTAAAAGAATACCATAGACTGGAAACTTACAAGAAGAGAAGTTCTGGAGGCTGCACAGTCCAAGTTCAAGGTGCCAACATCTGATGAAAAGCTTCTTACATCGTCACATGATGGAAGGTGGAAGGTCCAGGAAAGGAACTCTGTTCATGTGGCAGAAGAGTGGAAGAGTGAGAGCACAGGACGTGTCAACCCTCTTCCCCAAGCCCTTTTTATAATGGTATCAATCTATTCCTGAGGATGGAATCCGAAGATCTGAAAACCTCCCCACACTGTTGCCTTGAAGATTATGTTTCCAGCATATAAGTTTGAAGGACACATTCAAACTATAGGACCAATCTTCTGACACCAAGTTGGCTGGCTCTCTACTTGACTATTAATATAAAAATTTAAATCTCAACTCTTTTTCTTAAAACGAATGTAATTTGTTAAATTAAAATAAAAAATTTGATTAGAATTAGACATGCATGGCATGTTTGCAATAGTCAAGGATAGGTTCCCAATATTCTACTTGCTGATCTATTTTCACCTTGTAGTGAAATCAAGCTGGATTCATCAACCCTGGAGTCATGACTAGTCCCTAGGGATGGAGAACTGAAGAGCTCAGAGTTCAAAAATCCATGCTGGTTGGACAACATAAGAACTTTCTTTCCCAATAGGAAGATGTCAAAACAAACAAACAAACAAACAAAAAACACATCAGGTCACTCAATTTTAGTGTTTTATTAAAAAATGGATGGGGTAGTGAATAACAGTAAAAAATCCTTTCCTCCCAGAGGTAAGACCTCCTCTGAACAAAGTCATTTAACTCTTCCCTGAATAATATCCCAACCTTCTAGGGATAGAACAGAAAGGATTTCTGAAGGAAACACAAACCATCATGAGACCAGAATAAGTGTGTAAATCATTCAGTAGCTACTTTCTAGATGTTCTTTTTATGGCTTTGTGTATCTTCAACACATGTATATCCCAATAAATGCAGGGCCAGTGTGAGCAGGTGCACTGCTCGGCACATCTCTGGATCCCTTCCTGCACTATGTCCTAACCATTGTGCAACTTATTTCCTGTTACTCAGATCTCTAGGGTCCTGACTCAAGGTAACCACTGGGCTCTGTATAGGATTTTTCTCCCTCCTGCCTTCCCTGGCAGTCTGAAAGCTGCCTTTAGGCTGCATGGTGAGGTCATCATAGCCTAAGTCAATTTTTACCCTTCTCTTAGATTTCGGAGATCTGCATTGCTTGTTGGCTAATGTCTCAAAACACTTGTTTCAAGTGTTTTGTCCAGTTATCCGGCAATATGGTAGGAATGCAATCCTTACGACACTCAGTGCTTCTTGATCAATAGCGAAAGTCCTCATCATGTTTTTACTCTATTCCTCAAAAATACAAGATACCTTGTGTAACTTGACATTATCATAGACAGCGCCAATACCACAGAATTCAGCCTCAAGGTAAGCAATAAGCTTGAGAGAAATGGTTTCACTCTGGGGGAAACAATTTGAAAGGTAACAGACACACTCTAGGTTTACATCCTGGCTCACTACCTTAGTCATGCCACATGTGCAAACCATTTAAATGTTCTCTGCCTCCGTTTTCCCAAGTGTCAAATGTAGATAGCAAAAATACCTCCCATAGGAAGAAAATTAAGAAAATTAAATTACTTGATATGAATGAAGTTCTTGAAGAGTAAGTACCTAATAGATCCTAATTATTATATGTTCCTTATAATTATTATTCTACAATTATTACTTTGTTCTCAATAGTTGAGAACAAATGATGATGAGAAAATAACAAGAATGTAATCATGTTTGGGTGGTTGATGGAGAATAAGAGGAATAAAGACAGTACTCTTAAATATTTGTCAGCTGTCATTCAGATGAGTTATGTGATCCTGAACTAAAGCTGAAGTTCAAGTGAAAACCACAGGACATCAAATTCTGGCCAAAGAACAAGAAATTTCTTCCCCCAAATGGTAACTGAACTCAGAGTAAAAAAGTTTTTTCAAATGTTCTTCTTTGATGCCTGCTAAAATTATAGAGATCTGGGCCCCTTTGAGCTCAGGATTAAAGTTATAATTTGACCAGACAGCAAGAAATTGCCCATTCACCCACGAGTTTGATTCTTCATTCAATAAAAGGCAATTAAACATCTCCTATCACTTCTCTTTGAGGTTTTGTCTGAGATAAAGATAAGTCATCTGGTTCCTGTGTGAAACTAGGTAATGATGTGGAGGTAAAGAAAGATACAGACACACAATTTCAAGGCAATATAATTAGGCTTTACTCAAACTAAAAACAAAGTGTCACAAAAGAGTAAAGAAAAATTGCACTTGAGTACTAAGAGTACTTGCAGCCTTAATTTAAAGTTTAATGACACAGCGTTGATGGCTTCTTATAAAACTTTCAGTTCACATTGTTCCCCCACAGTCATCTCAAACATTAAAAAATAAATAAAAACACGGAGATGTTTCACTTCACTGAGATAGTTAATAATTAGTTATAATACACTAATAAATATATTTAATAATCAGCAAAATTTAATATCCAAATATTCGAAGATTAAAGCAAAGTGAACAGTAATCATTCCTCTTTGATGTTTTCGGTACATAGTACTAAAATCTGTGATTTAAAAAACTGAGAATGATGACTAATTCTAGGAAATCCCGTATGCCCATCATCTTTAGAAATCTGTCTTGTTGCATCCATTGATCTAATTTTTATCATGAGAAGTTAATGATAAGTGTGTCAAGTTAATAGAGACTAAGAGATACAAACAAATGCAGCTACCATTTAAAAATAATATGTATATTGAATTGCCTTAGGTACTTATGATCCTTTCCTGTATTTAATTTTTGCAACCTTCACCTAAAATTGGAACTATTATTTTCCCTTTTTTACATATCAGAAAATTTACTCAAGGACTGGAAACAAATAAAGGTCATGTGATTTGTCAATGGTAGAGCTGAGATTTGAAACCAGATCCACCTGACTCAAAGTCTCCAGCTTATGGCCACAGTATATGCTTCCGCTAGACCTGACTGGCAACCTTAGCCCAATTGCTGTAATAAGCAATAATAAATGAAGCCCTCAGTGAGATGTCTTCCATTCCCCAAGGGATTAAGGCAAAGGTATAATGGAGTAGTTTAAAGCAACAATTCTTTTGCAGTTTCATTTAAATATCTTGTAAAAATTAGTTTCTTCTGCTTTATTTCCCATCATTTTTCTCCACTAAGAAGATTTAGTATTCATGTAGAGGAAGAAAAAAAAATCAAATTACTTCCATAGACAAGATTGATGGGGCCTTGGAAAAAAATAATGATTGAAATTCTCAGCTGCTTTCCAAGGTGATTAAATCCTAATTGAGGGAAGGGCCTTGTGCGGAACCCGCAGGCTATAGCATGATGGTTCTGAGGTCTCTGGAGCAGATACAGTGGATCTATGGCATGTTGCAATTGATCTAGGCAGATCCATATCGAGTGCTTACAATTAAATAATAGGAAGGGCTGACATTATAATGACTTCTACTCGCCCTAATTATTCCGTGATGTTTGTTGATGTGCACAAGCAATGGTCCTGATGCGTCACTAAGGATGGCACAGAAAGCCTCACACTTAGGTGTACATAGCTCAATTTTAAGAGGAGTTAACATTTTATTCCCTTCTTGAGATGGATTGTACACCCCACTTTTGAGACTAACATCTTTGGTCTGTTATTTCAACTCATGGAAGACAACTTATAAGAGTGAAGAAATAACAAAGTCCTATACTGTTTAATCAGTAATTTATAATTTAGATTCTATCCTGATAGAAAATATCAGAAAAAAAAAGTCCACCTATTTGCAAGAAAGGAACTTTTCATTTTCCCATTTTGCAGATTACAAAAATTACGTTCAAAGGTGTTTATGTTTTGCCAAAGATGACGTAGCATATAAAAAGCAAACATGTGAGTTTTCATTTCATTTTTGCATGGTACTTTACTGATTTTTAAAAAAGAAGTCTTCACTGTTTGTGTCAAACTGACTTAGATAGTTTTTCATGTCATGGGTAACAAAAGATGCTAGACCTGTAATTCATTTGATGTATCTTTTTAGATGCGCACCATATGTCAGTGGGAAATAACACAAATGTATTTCACGTCTTTTGAGAGCATATAATTGAGGTGCCTGTGCCATGGTTGGGGGACTGGGCTATACACTGACCCCAGTGCAGAGCTTATCTTGTTCTCTGTGGTGCATCAAGAGTGCCAATAGAGAGTGTCTTGACTGTTTTGTGTTGCAAAAATGGAGTTATCCAGATTAGATAATATATAATAAACAAAAATTTATTTGGCTCATGGTTCTGGGGGCTGGGAAGTCCAAGAACATGGTGCCGACATCTTGGGGGGACTTCATGCAGCAATGTCCCAGGGTACAGGGCCAAAAGGATAGGAAAGATTGACAATGAGAGAGGGCTAAACTTGCTTTTGTAAGAACCCATTGGAGATTACAAATCCTGACCAGTAATGATGACTCTAAACCCCTCATCAGCTCAATACAAAACAGCTAGTGTTGTGAGTAAGCTAGTTAAAAAGGATGACCACCACCAGCAGGAGGCTTTTCTTTTCTTCTTTCTGACTTGCTAAGTGGCTCTGCTCCCCTGCTGGTAAGGGTATCCTTGGAGCTGCTGCCTGCTTGCCAGCATTGCACTTGAGCTGTGTTGCTTTCTGCTAATAAACTTGGGCTTTGAGCTGTGCTGTGCTCTGCTGCTTTGATTGAGTCTTATTGAGCCTTTAGTTTTAGATTTATTGACCTATTGCAAGTTTCAGTGATTGCACTTAAGGATAAGAGTACAGAATTGCTTAGGATGTTTCATGTTCAGGTAAAACTACATATTCACTTATTCTCTTTCATATATTTATTATCTGCCTATGTGCATACCAGGCATATATTATGCTAGGTACATGACCATGAAAAACAAAGTCCGTGTCTTTAAGAATTTATGACTTGCTTTATGAAAACTAGCTGTATCTAAGATGCTATTTTTTTCCTCAGATATGATTAATGCAGCAAGCTTGGTTCTGCTAATTCCAACCACCTGGCCCTGGTTTGACAAAGATGCAATTAGGCAAACCTTATAAATGGCATGTGTGTCTATGTCACCATTGTTTCTTACGATTGTCATTGATAACCCAATTGTAATTATATGTGTGTTTCAATTCAGGACATTGATTGCTTTACACGAGTGGGAGTGCTGAAGAACTTAGATTTGCCAGGTATCTCAGAGAAGACTACATGGAATGCTGAATTAATATTTGAAGTAGGTGCATTTATCAGGAGTTAATTGGGAGCAAGGCATTCTGAATGATGAGGAGAAGGAGGGCCAAGGCAAAACAGAAGGAGGCTGTGCTGGATTGTTAGGAGTCCACAAGAACTCAGTGCTATTGAAATAATACGAAATAGAAATTTCACAGTGGTTAGATTGTCAGTGAATATACATTAATATTTAATCTTTTAAGGCATATGAATGGGAAACAATGAATAATATGGAACAAATACGTAATATAATAGTATTTGCATATATAAAAAAATATTTTGGTGGCATATGTGGAAAATTAATTAGAAAGCAATAAAAATACTATTGTAGACTCTATACATAAAGCATTTCTGGTCTTCTTTCTGTGTCATCTTTTCTCTGCTGGTTTCTTCATCTCATGGCACTCAGAGAGAGCAGCAATGGTGTATTGATGCCTTAAAATAAGAATGATAAAATTAAGTAAAAACAGAGCAAACTACTCAAATTTGCATGCAATTGGCTTATCTCTGTCTATAGATTGACTTCTTATATGCCATGCATTTGTTTAGCAAGTAACAATTCTGTAAGCTAGGTATTATTCTCTCAATTTCAGAGACGAAGAAAATGAGAATTGGTAAAGCTACGTCACATCATAAATAACAAAGATGGAATTTCAGATCTAGACTATTAAATACAGCTAATAATAATTCCCACACTCCACTGGCTTGAGTAACACCCTTCTCCCTGCTTAATACCACCAATCTCACAAAGTTTCTTATTTAGAAATAAGACAGATTTTAGACTGGATTCCTAGTAGCTTAGTTGACAGATTTGATGGTTTGTAGTGATTTCCATACATAAAAAGCGAGACAGGATAGACATATAATTACCAGCAGATTGCTCAGGCATTAGTTATCTTTCGTGCATGTGTTTGAAGTAGGAACAATTAAACCCATTGAGATTATAGGGAAAAGACTGTCTGTGAGCAGGGCTACATTTAGTGACATGAAATTTGGCAAAGACCCTCAAAAACAAAAATTAGGTTGAGAACTCAAAGAAGAAACAATCACTTGTATACACACACATAGTTCTGATTTTATGTTGAAGTTTGGTAAATGCTTTGAAAACGGATCTTTCTCTCTTGACTACTTCAAATCAGTGCACTAGAGCCCTGAACCGAATGTGGGAAATACAGTGAAATATCATTGTGCACCTACATTTTTTGTTACATCGTGTTTACATTTTGGGAATGGGACAGCTCGTTGGGAAACTTTCTTTTAAAAAGTGAACAGTACAAGTTCTTAACCTATACCTCTTCTCATTTCCATCTAGCAAGGGTGCCTGACCCATGCCCCACAGGCCACACCTAGCCCAGGAGGGCCATGAATCCAGCCAATCCAGCCACGTGTGGCCCAGGAGGGCCATGAATCCAGCCAAACTTTAAAGGAGGTATACACACTAGGAGGTATTTTTGTGCTTTCTAGCGGAACTCAATTGCACAGTTCTTGAACGTGAGTTTTGTAGACCATGATATCATGCACTGAATCACGTAGAATAAACGCACACCCCCTTGCTGTTTGTACACGTGCACAGCCTCCATATTAGAGAGTATGTGGCTTCCCTTGTCTCTCTTCCAAGAGGACAGTTGAATTGACACCATCAGACATCACATGTGCTCGTGGTGACTTGACAAGGCAGCGATTATCAATAATATTTCAACCTGCCATTGTAATGTTAGGTGTTTAATGTTATTTAGAAGTCAGGCAAGTGTTCTTATTTGATTATTAAGGAACTTCCCCACCTCCATGGTGTCTGTCGCATGGGCTACTGTTCTTCATAATCAGCCCTCTGCCTCTCCCTGAATCAGCAGCCAAGATGTGGAAGGACGCAAATCTTGCTTTCTATTTTGCAATCCATTTTTTTTTTTGCTGCCAATTAATTTGAATAATAAAATTGGATAATGGATAATGTCATGCAAATAATTTCTTGTCTATTATTAATTTTTAATCTTAGCATGGCTTCTGTGATATCTCAAAAGAAAACAGAACCCCCCCCAAAAGAAAATTATAGCTAAAGGAAGATTAATCAGTGAAAAGCAAATAGATGACTACATGTTTTTTTCTAGCAAGGCAAAAATTAAAGCAGTCTGCTTCATTTGTAGATAATTTGTTCAAGTTCTCAAAGACTGTAATTTGAAAAGACATTATATGCAAAAACATACTGCCAAATTCTATGTATATGGAGGATTTACTGTAAGGACAAAATAGTGCAACTCTTTTCTCAATAAAAAAAAGTTTAAAGTTACAACTCAGATTCTATTGTAAAAGCTAGTTATGTGGAAGCATATTTAACAACAAAAGCATCAAAACCATTTATTGATAGTGAGATTACTAAGCAAAGTATGGAAAGCATGGTGGATATAATTTGGTCTGAAAAGTGGGGAGCTATTCCCCAAATCAGTTTGTTTCAACAGACTATAGCTAGGAGAACTGAAGAACTGGGACTTTGGCAATGGAATAGATGTTTGAACTGATACTTCAAATACAGCTCAACCTGCCGTTTTTATTACACGCATTGATGATGAATATAATGTTGCAGAAGAAATGCTTTTTTTTACTGTCCTTAAAAGACATCATTAATAAAGACCAAGGGAATGACTCATCAGCAATTCCAGAAATTCCTAAAAAAGTATTACTACTTTTTTTTTTTATAATTTTATTGAATCATAATTCTGTACATTGGGGCGATCATAGGGCACGATTCATATACATTCAGAAATGTTTTGATCATACTGTTACAGATAGCTTTCATGGCATTTTCTTGATCACAATATAAAGACATTGATACTCCACATTTAATAAGTTTCCCCAATACCCTGCTAAGATGC
>CAUYON010205385.1:0-10085 GCA_963573935.1 Arctocebus calabarensis | reverse complement strand
TGGCTCAACTGGCTAAGGCACCAGCCACGTACACCTGAGCTGGCGGGTTCGAATCCAGCCCGGGCCCGCCAAACAACAATGGTGGCTGCAACCTAAAAAAAAATGGCCGGGCGTTGTGGCGGGGGCCTGTACTTGCAGCTTCTTGGGAGGCGGAGATAAGAGACTCACTTGAGCCCAGGAATTTAAGGTTGCTGTTAGCTGTGATGCCATCGCACTCTATCCAGGGTGACAGCTTGAGGCTCTGTCTCAAAAAAAACTACTGTCCTTCATTATCTAGCTAGTAAAACTAGTTTATATCTTAGAGATTGAGTTCTGAGTTCTTTGCTATCATATACTGACTACAAATATCAGTTCAGTAATTTATATGAGGACTATTAAGCTATATCTTAAATATACTGTGTTTTGGAAAAGAGTATTTTTCTTTTTGAAAGTAAGACTTCTCTCCTTTTGAAAATTAGATCATTCTAAAACGTCAGAACTCTTTATGGAATGTGAAGAAGAAGATCTAGAACCATGGCAGAAGAAAGAAGAAATTGAGGATGAAGATGATGATGAACTGATATTTGTTGGAGAAATATCAAGTTCAAAACCTACCATTTCCAGTAAGTATTTACTTTAAGTAAAATAAAGTTTCACGGCTTGGCGCCTGTGGCTCAAGTGGCTAAGGCGCTAGCCACATACACCTGAGCTGGCGGGTTCGAATCCAGCCCAGGCCCACCAAACAACAATGACGGCTGCAACCAAAAAATAGCCGGGTGTTGTGGCGGGCGCCTACAGTCCCAGCTACTTGGGATATGGAGGCAGGAGAATCACTTGAGCCCAGGAGTTGGCGGTTGCTGTGAGCTATGATGCGTTGGCACTCTACCCAAGGCGACAGCTTGAGGCTTTGTCTCAAAAAAAAAAAAAAAAGTTTCACAAGATGGTTGTTTCTAACTGAAAGTCCTGTGGGCTATCTTATATGTCTTTGAAGTTCTTATTCTTCTCTAAGGTATTGGAGGTAAGAAAGGATAAGGGACAGTAAGAACTTGTGAGAATCAAGGTGGGGATATAGCTGGGAACTGGAATAAAGAGGCGAGAGGTTAAAATATCAGATATAAGAAAATGGAAATAACTAAGTTATCTAGAGGTTAAAATTACCTAACAACACCGTAGACCTTCTGAGATTGGAAATAATAATTTTTTTTTTTTTTTGGAGACAAGAGTCTCATTATGCCTCCCTTGGTAGAGTGCTGTGGCATCATAGCTCACAGCAACATCAAACTCTCTTGGGCTTACGTGATTCTCTTGCCTCAACCTCCCAGTAGCTGGCACTATAGGCACCTGCTACAATGCCCAGCTACTTTTTGGTGCAGTTGCCATTGTTGTTTAGCTGACCAGCCTCAGTGTATGCAGCTGACACCATAACCACTGTGCTATTGGCGCCAACTCTGGAAGTCATAATTTTTAATGAATCCAGGTGGCTTATCTGTTTTTTTTTTTCCCTGAAAGCCCACATACACAGAAAAGAAAGTTTATTTTGCTTAAAATAGAAGAATATACTAAATAAGTTTGTGTTAAAAAAAAAAAAGTTTGTATTAGTGTCTGATGGGGTTTTTCACATCCTGGCAACTGCCTCATCACAGTGTCATCCCAAGATATGGCTACAATATGCATAGGCTTTGCATGATGATACAACCTCTGTTCTATGTACCAATATGTAGCTTCTGCGTACACCTGTCTTCTAGAAACTACTATTAATGTTCATGAAAGAGAGAATTCTTAGTTTTTAGCCACTGTAGATGGACAACATAGTCAGTCAGCACACTTATGTTTATGTGTTTGTAGCAAAACATATCTAGTACCTTTGTAGATTATTAGATTTCTATTAGAATAATTAGACTTGACATTGTTATAATGTTAAAGTGAAGATACTGATGATACTTGTTAAATGTCTTCTCAAGATTGTGAAAATCTTGGATAACATACTGAATTTTGAGGGAGAAAGAGAAAACAGATCCTTTCCCGTTTTATTTACTTTTTTTTTTTAAGCCTGGAGAATTTACTGAGGAATGTAGCCAGCATACCAGTTTTGCATACTTACCGTCTCAGCAAGTTATGGTATAGTTAAGAGACAAATTTTACTCTGGGAGGCCAAGGCTGCTGGATTGTCTGAGCTCAGGAGTTCGAGACCAGCCTGAGCAAGAACAAGACCCTGTCTCTAAATAATGGCTGGGCATTGTGGCAACTACTTGGGAGGCAGAGGCAAGAGGATCTCTTGTGTCTAAGAGTTTGAGGTTGCTGTGAGCTATGATACAACAGCCCTCTACTAAAGGCGACAAAGTATAGAAAGACTGTCTCCAAAAACAAAAGGACAAATTTTACATTTTCTGAAAATCTTGCTTCTCTTAACTCTAAACTTAAAATAGCATTATTCAGTTTTTGTTTTTTTTTTTTTGAGACAGAGTCTCAAGCTGTCACACTAGGTAGAGTGCTGTGACATCATAGCTCACAGCAACCTCAAACTCTTAGGATCAAGTGATTCTCTTGCCTCAGCCTCCCAAGTAGCTGGGACTACAGGCACCACCACAATGCCCGGCTATTTTTTTGTTGCAGTTGTTGTTGTTTCAGATGGCCCAGGCTGAGTCGAACCCGCCAGCCTCAGTGTATGTGGCCAGTGCCCTACCCATTGAGCTACAGGCACTGCCCATTTCTATTCAGTTTTATCAGTGGCAAAATAATTTAGCCAGTTGAATTCTCAGTATCATTTTCTGTAGCAGATTGGGAGGTACTAAGTGGACTGTTTCTGAAGTTAGAAAATGGACTAGGTATATTTGGCATGTTTATTGTCGATGGTGGAACCGATACTGAATGTTATACTCTTTTAATTATTTCTAGTTACTATCATGATGTTTATGCTGAAATATTAACATATTTAAAAATCGTTATACAGGGCAGCACCTGTGGCTCATTGAGTAGGGCTCCAGCCCCATATACCGAAGGTGGCGGGTTCAAACCCAACCTTGGCCGAACTGCAAAAACAAAAAAATAGTCGGGTGTTGTGGCAGGTGCCTGTAGTCCCAGCTACTCGGGAGGCTGAGGCAAGAGAATTGCCTAAGCCCAGGAGTTGGAGGTTGCTGTGAGCTGTGTGATGCCGCGGCACTCTACCGAGGGTGATAAAGTGAGACTCTTTGTCTCTACAAAACAAAACAAAAAAATTGTTATACAAATTATCTCATTGAAAGCATGACAATTAAAATTCAAGTTGGATTTATAATAATTTTAAGTAACTGTTAATAGTACTCAATTAAAACAATGTATGTAAGTTTTAAGTGATTCTGTCTAGAAAGGAATTCACACCAGTGAAATTTATTTTATAAATTATTAACTCAAAATTTAAATGATTTTATTGATGTTTTGTGTATAAGCATAAAATATTTTTAGAATATGGAATATGAACTAAAATAGAACTACCATGGGAAGGGGTAGAAAACTTGTGTTTGATAGACTACAACTACCAAAACGTAGTACCAAAACGTAGAAGTAGATGCTCTTTAGTGATTTGAGTAAATAGTTGTCTTGAATTTTTAGATGAAAACAGTATCAAGTTCTTTGACCAGATTTTTCTCCTAGAATTCTGTTGTGTTTAGCCATGGAATACCGCATTTCCATAATCATAAAATAACCCTACTTTTGTATGACCCTTTATACAATTATTTTTATGGGATTTGGCTCTTTTATAGTAGGAGAGGGAAAAATGGGAAATTCTTAACATTTTATGGAATTTTTTAATGCTTTGTACCATTTCCTGATAAGCAATTTTAGATAAGTCTCTGCTTTTACACATTTTAATTTGATCCCATGGTAATCTAGAAGTTACAGAATTCACATGAGTACAAGAGTATGGAATCTTAAACTGATCCAGAGCATCCAGTTAGTCTCAAATTGACTTCTGATGTGGTAGATTTAAAACATTTGAAGTTACTACTCTTAAGTTCAGTTTCCTCTAGTTTGAAGTCTCTGATAATTTCACATTCAAAACTCAAGTGTAATGGTACAGATAATCCAATCAGTTTGCCCATAAAAAATCTTCCAGGCTTTTCAGGTATGAATGTTGCTTGGGGTTAAGCAGTGGTTCTCAACCTTCCTAATGCCATGACCCTTTAATACAGTTTCTCATGTTGTGGTGACCCCCAACCATCAAATTATTTTCGTTGCTACTTCATAAGTGTAATTTTGCTACCGTTATGAATCGTAATATAAATATCTGATATGCAGGATGTATTTAGGCAACCCCTGTGAATGGGTCATTTGACCCCCTTAGGGGTCACAACCCACAGGTTGAGAATCGCTGGGGCAAGGAAAGGGCTTGGTGTCAGGTCACTACCCTTTCAACATTAGAGCAAAGAAATATATCAATACTTATTCAATGTGTATGAATATATTTTTGGAATGCTTTTTCTATTGCATATTTTATTTATATAACAAATTTTAAAATAAACATAATTTTATAGCTATTTTGAACAGAAGTAACTCCAGCTCATCTTCAAAGGGAATAAAGAATGACTCATTCAGTCCAGGTACAGTATTAGTATACTATTTTAATTGTGAAGTGAAATATTTTGATATAATTGGTTATATAGAAATATATTCAATATGTTATATAATTTTAAAATACAGGTATTTCTGAAGTATTTAGGACTGGAAGTCAACACAACAAAGACTCCTCTTCGAGAAGGCACACATTGTCTGCTGTGCCTAAATTGTTTCCTGACTCGAAATCTTCATCTAGCTGTATTTCTCAGATGTCTAAATCTGTAAGTAGTTCTGAAATTACACAGTTAGTTCAGGGACACATTGGATATTATAATACAGAATTAAAATTGTGAACTATCATAGCTAGTTAGCATTTCAGTAGAAGCATAATCACCATCAGAAAATATCACCATGCTTACAATATAGCTCAACCAATACAAAAAATAATAACTGCAGAGACTAATTGCCCAACATGTTAATTATCAGGTAATAATACTTAAATAGATATGGTATTGAAAACTATAATATCTAAATGTGAGTAAAAGGTATGACATATACAATGTAATGAAGAATAGATAATAGACTGATTCAGAAGACCCGTCCATTTATTTAAACTTGAGCAAGTCACTCCTGTTGTCCCTTTGAGCTATTACATGAGACATACAATCTGTTATTAGAAATAATTCTCCTTTAAACATTTTGATTTCCAATTGGAAAATTATTTAACAAGATTTTTGTTGAAAAATGTATCTTAATTGACCAGAGATACCACTTCAGAAAGGACTTAAAGTGTAATCTTTAGTTGCAGAAACTTCTCTTAAAGAACTATTTTTATAAACTGAAAGTGGGTAGTTTTCATTTTTAAGTGCAGGTATGTTAAGATATTTACCTTGAAGTACGATTGTACTTGGGTACAATTAAGTAATAGCCATTATTGCTTTCTTATAATATGCTTTAAGGTTAAAGTGCAGAAATCTGCCTGTTAATGCAGGAATGGAATGGTTTGGGTCATTCAGTGTCTGTCTCCATTACTACTTAAAAAAGATATATCATTAGAAAACAGTAGGAAGGTAAAATTCTTACAGCCTAATCATTTGTCAACTTGTAAGCACAAAACAAGCAAGCAAAATCTTTACATTCCCATAATAAAAATAATGTATTAATAGGGGTGGGGTGGGTTAGAAAAAAGAGAGAAGAAAACATACTAAATTTTGATGTATTTTTTCTTCAGATAGTGTGACATTTAGAATATATTAATCAGGACCAGATCCATGCATATTTGATAACTATTCCTCATTTTTCACTGAACATTGTACTGAGGACATTTTTCTTTGTCACTATATGTTTCTCAAAAAAGTGATATTATGTCACAAACTGTCATTTAATTTATTTAATCATTCCTCCATTGTTGGACATGTACCTTTTATTTTTTATTATTATAAATAATTTTCCATTAAACATTTTCATTTCCTTAGAGTAAATTCTTAGAAGTTAGAGTAATTGGAATAATTTTATCAAAAAATAGGAACTTTTTATTTTTATTTATTTATTTTGCGGGTTTTGGCCGGGGCTGGGTTTGAACCTTCCACCTCCGGCATATGGGGCTCGTGCCTTTGAGCCATAGGTGCCGCCCAATATGAACTTTTTAAAACCTTTGATAGATACTGCTAAAATTTCTTACAAATCATTGTTCCAGGCCAGGCATGGTGGCTCACACCTATAATCCTAACACTCTGGGAGGCCAAGGTGGGTGGATTGCTTGACTTCATGAGTTCAAGACTAGCCTGAGCAAAAAAAGCGAGACTTCAACTCTACTAAAAATGGAAAAACTGAGGCAAGAGGATTGTTTGAGCCTGAGTTGGAGGTTGCTGTGACACCAAGGCACTCTACCCAGGATGACAGCTTGAAACTCTCAAAAAAAAAAAAATTGTTCCAAAATACAACTTCTACTTTGCCAATAATACTATCATTATTTTTTAATTTTAATTTTTTATTTAATCAAATAATAGGTTTCCAGAAAAATTAGAAAATTAATGTAGAATTCCTCTATACCCCTCACTCAGTAGTTACTAATTTTTGCAGAGTAATAATTACCCTTGTGTTTTGCAACATAGTAGCAATTGTGTCATTAAGTTTCTTTATAATATTGACATAGAGTTAAGTTTACCTTTATAAAAGTTTAAGAAACAATTATAACTTTTTACAGAACATTTTAAAGAAATCATCACCAATGCAATCTTCAGACTTAATATTTGACTTGACCCAGGATTCAATACCAACATCTCAAGATATACCAGCAATTTTTAAGAAAGGTTAGTATTCTTTATATTATAAACAGAGACTTGGAATTATATTATATTTCTGGCCAGAAATAGTGATTTTTTTTTTACACAGTAAGTACTCAGTAAATATCTATTGAAGGAATAATGAAAATTGAAGAATTAATAGTTCTCTGATGTCTGCCATAACAAAGTTCTTTTATTTTTTATTTTTATTAAATCATAATTGTGTACATTAGTGCAATCATGGGGCACAATGTGCTGACTTTATATAAAATCTGAAATATAAATGTTCTTAATTAAATTAAAACAAGTTAGTATACCAAGGAAGGGATTCTATCTAGTTGAAAAATTCCCTATAATCAAAGTGGTTACTGTTTCTATGTTAGCTAATTTGATATTTTTCTCACTAAGTGGAAAGAGGGACATAAGAATTTTTTTAATTGCTCGGCGCCTGTAGCTCAAGCAACTAGAGCGCCAGCCACATATACCAGAGCTGGCGAGTTTGAATCCAGCCCTGGCCCGTCAAACAACAACAACTACAACCAAAAAATAATAATAATAGCTGGGCGTTCTGGTGAGTGCCTGTAGTCCCAGCTACTTGGGAGTCTGAGGCAAGAGAATCGCTCAAGCCCAGGAGTTGGAGGTTACTGTGAGCTGTAACACCACTCTACTCTACCCAGGGCGACAATTTGAGACTCTTGTCTCCAAAAAAAAAAAAAAAAAAAGAATTTTTTTAAATGTTTAAATTGTTTACTAGCAAATTAGTATACAGAATTTACCAAAACAAAACCAGAAAATTACAGTAATGTGAGTGCCAAACATATTTTCCCATTTTGATAATACTTGGTTTGATATTCACCTATGTAGGTGTGTCACTTACCTAGTTAGTAAAATAGCCAGGAACCAACATAAAAGGGGAGGCAACATTTTTGTTTCAAGTCTTGATTTTAAAAGTACATGGTCTTAGAAAAAGGCTGAATTCTTGAACTTCTAGAAGGTAAAGACAGTGACTTCTACTTTGGTTCTAAGTTTTTGTATTGCAGGGAGTAGAACTTTGCCCTGAATGGTTAATATGGTTATAGTTGATGAGGAAGATACAGGTTTAAGTGTCTATACTAAAGATTTCTGTGGCCTTTACAAAGTTACCTCAGTTTTCTCAACGTTGTTAAAGTAGAGTCTCTTAATTTTCTCACATAGTTCATTCATTTTCCACACCTGAAATGAGCCATTTGGAGATGAAGTTTTAATTCTTGCTCTACTTGTTGCTTTTTTTATTTTTGAGACAGAGCCTCAAGCTGTCGCCCTGGGTAGAGTGTCGTGACATTACAGCTCACAGCAACCTCCAATTCCTGGGCTTAAGCGAGTCTCCTGCCTCTGCCTCCCAAGTAGCTGGGACTACAGGCACTTGCCACAATGCCCGGCCATTTTTTTTTTTTTTTTAGGTTGCAGTCACCATTGTTGTTTGGCGGGCCCTGGCTGGATTCGAACCCACCAGCTCAGGTGTACATGGCTGGCGCCCTAGCCCTTTGAGCCACAGGCGCTGAGCTGCCCAGCCATATTTTGGTTGCCACTGTCATTGTTGTTTGGCGGGCCTGGGCTGGATTCGAACCCACCAGCTCAGGTGTACGTGGCTGATGACTTAGCCACTTGAGCCATAGGCGCCGAGACTATTTATTTATTTTTGAGACAGTTTTATTTACTGAGGACAGTTGCCCTCAGTAGAGTGCTGTAGCGTCACAGCTCACAGTGACCTCAAACTCTTGGGTTTAAGCAATTCTCTTGCCTCAGCCTCCAGAGCAGCTGGGATTATAGGTGCCTGCCACAACACCCAGCTATTTTTTGGTTGCAGTTGTCATTGTTGTTTATCAGGCCGGGCTGGGCTCGAACCTGCCAGCTTTGATGTATATGGCTTGCACCCTTATTCAATGAGTTATGGACGCCGAGCCAGACTCAGTCTTTTTAAATGGGCAAAAAACAGAAGAGTATATTTAAAAATGATAGATACTATGGTATGTATATTTTGCTATAATTAACAAAACAAAATCTAATTGGCAAAAGTGTTTTTTTTTTTTTTTGAAACAAAGTCTCACTATGTCGCCCTTGGTAGAGTGCTGTGTATCACAGCTCATAGCAACTCCAAACTCTTGGGCTTAAGCAATTCTTTTGCCTTAGCCTCCCAAGTAGCTGAGACTACAGGTGCCCACCACAATGCCTGGGTATTTTTTGGTTATTGTTGTTTAACAGGCCCGAGCCAGGTTCAAACCCATTAGCCCTAGTGACTGTGTGAGTGCCCTAACCACTGAGCACAGGTGTCAAGCTCAATAAAGGTTTTTTTGTTGTTTAAGAGACAGAGTCTCACTTTATCACCCTCAATAGAGTACTATGGCATCACAGCTCACAGCAACCTCCAACTCCTGGACTTAGGCGATTCTCTTGCCTCAGTCTCCCAAGTAACTGGGACCACAGGCACCCACCACAGCGCCTGGCTATTTTTTTGTTGCAATTTGGCTGAGGCCAGGTTTGAATCCGCCACCCTCAGTATATGGGGTCACTGATCCACAGGCGCTGCCCTCAATAAAAGATTTTTAAATCCCTTCTGGAAAAGGAGATACATGAATGGTTAATTAAGCACAGGAAAATATATTACTGATCATCTGAGAAATGCAAATTAAAACTATAATGAGACACCACTATATTAGAATAATTTTTTAAAAATCTGACAATTCTAAATACTAGGGAGTATTTGATGTAACTGGAGTTCTTGTACGTTGCTGGCGAGAACGTACAATGACACAGACACTTTGGAAAACAGTTCAACAATTTTGTATAAATTTTAACATATACCTCTTTACAGCCTAGCATTCCCACTCCTGGATATTTATTTACCTAAGAGAATGAAAGCATATGTTCATACAAAAACCTACATGTAAATTTTCATAGCTTTGTTTGTGATAGTCAAAAACTAGTAACAGCTCAAATGTCCATGAAAAAAAGAACACATACACAGGCTGGATACAGTGGCTTACACCTATAATCCTAACATTCTAGGAGGCCGAGGTAGGTGGATTGCCTGAGCTTGGGAATTTGAGGCTAGACTGAGCAAGAGCAAGACCCTGTCTCTACAAAAAATAGAAAAACCAGCCTGGCATAGTGGCAGGTACCTTTAGTCTCAGCTACTCCGGAGGCTAAGGCAGGAGAATCACTTGAATCCAAGAATTTGAAGTTGCTGTGAGCTATGATGATGCCATGGCACTCTACCAAGGGTGAGTGAAACTCTGTCCCCCAAAATTT
>CAUYON010205377.1:0-41105 GCA_963573935.1 Arctocebus calabarensis | reverse complement strand
ATTAAACCATAAAAAAGCATGGAGAAAACGTAAGTATCTTTTGCTAAATAAAAGAAGCCAACCTGAAAAGGCTAAAAAAAAAAAAAAAAAAAAAACACAGCTATTTAGTTTTTTTTTAAATTGTATTATTATTATTATTTTTTGAGACAGAGCCTCAAGCTGTCACCCTGGGTAGAGAGCTGTGGCATCACAGCTCACAACAACCTCCAATTCCTGGGCTCAGACGATTCTCCTGCCTCCTTTTCCCAAGTGGCTGGGACTACAGGTGCCCGCCACAACACCCGGCTAATTTTTGGTTGCAACCGTCATTGTTGTTTGGCAGGCCCGGGCTGGATTCGAACCCACCAGCTCAGGTGTACGTGGCTGGTGCCTTGGCCTGTTGAGCCACAGGCGCCGAGCCAGCTATTTAGTTTTGTTTTGTCAGCTCTGAAGCCCTCTGTGTAGTTTACGTTCACAATTCAGTGTTGACTTGTCATGTTCCATGTGCTCAGTAGTGCTGTGGCCAGTGGCTGCCACAGGGACAGAGTAGTGCTTGTCATCTTACTGTGGGACTCTGGAGCTGTCCCTCATGGAGCCCTGATCTCTGCCCCTGTACCTGCCTGTATCTGGCCTGTGACTGGCCCAGTTCCCATCTTCTCGGCAACTTCTTAGTTCTGCCTCCCTGTCCCCCCGAGGAGGTCTGCCCTTGACACCCCAGCACTAGGGGCACTTGTAGGCTTTGCTTCTGGCCCGGAAGTCCTCCCATGTTTGTTTGACTGATGTGCTAGTCTTGGAGCCCTACTGTCTGGACACTGGCCTCTCTCCTGCCATTGGGCAAACCTCAAGTCTTGGGAGGCTGAGGCAAGAGAATTGCTTGAGCCCAGGAGTCTGAGGTTGCTGTGAGCTATGATGCCATGGCCCTCTACTCAGGGTGACAAAGTGAGACTCTGTCTCAAAAAAAAACCCAAACAAAAAAACCTGAAGTCACCCTGTATGTTACATGAGAACATCTCCACACGGGGAGGCCATGAGTAGGGCATTAGAAGCAGGGGCACCAGGATCTGACCACCCAGATCAGCACCTAGATTCTGCCACTCATATACTCTCCACCCAAACCTTTCGCCCCACTATGCCTCAGTTTACCTGTTTATAAGAAAGGAGTTCCTTGGACTGGAGCACATTGAAACCTTCTGGAGGTAGACTATTCTCAGGCTTTTGTTTGTGGTCTATTATATAAACTTGAACCATGTGAAATTGCAGGTGACTCAAGCTCTAGTGCCGGGGTGCTGAGGTATCACCTGGTTCCTCCTTTGTTTAGGGAGGCAAAGAAGGGGAAGGGGAGCTGCCCAGAGGGTGTGTCTGGTGCAGGGCTATCAACCTGGTCATCTGACAGTCACCTAAGCCAGGTAAAGGTCCCCTGAGCAGCATTGTAAGAGCAGCGCCAGCTGGTGCCTCAAGCCCTATCACACCTGCGTGCCTTCTGCGTTAACCTGAGATGGTGTTGACTTCTCAGCCCAGGACCCGGGTATCTCCCCCAGCCAGAGTCTGTGTGCAGAAAGTTCCAGAGGCCTCAGTGCAGGCTCACTGTCAGAGAGCGCAATGGGGCCGGTGGAAGCATGCTGCCTGGTCATCCTGGCTGCAGAAAGCAAGGTGAGACCTCCTAAGGCCACGCTCATCCAGGCCGGGCCCCGCCCCTGCCTACCCACAGGCCCACCCCTGGCTGCACCCGGGCCCTCGTGTCCAGCCTCGCCAAGCCCAGTCCTGTCCAAGGCCCTGGCCCTAGCTAGTCCTTCCCCTTCTACCCAGCTCTGCCCTAGGCCCTGCCTCTACCCTGGCCCAGCCCACAGCTCTTTTCTACCTGTAGCCACGTCCCAGGTCCTACCCCAGGTGCCACTCAGCCCAGTCCCTCCCACCCTCCGTCCTGTTTCTGAGACTGGCACTGCGGTGGGCCGTTTGCTCATCATGCTTCCCTTCATGGTGCTTCACTGTCCTCTTATCCTGGTGGGGGGGGTGGTGGTGGCCACCTGACCTGCCTGGCATTAAGGACTGTGCTTGCAGATTCCTGGCAGACTGAAAGAGGCACAGCTGGGCGTTTGTGGGTTTGTGGCTCCCCTCAGCCACCCAGAAGCTATAGGGCCTCCAGGAGTCACTGCATCTGTAAAATGGATAGTAGTGACTTTCCATCTAAAATATCCTCTAGTCAGTGTTTCCATTTCAACCGTATAATTCTTTGTTTGGAGGGCTGCCCTGTGCATTGTATGGTGTTGATGGGCATCCCTGACCTCTCCCCTTGTGACAACTGAAAATGATTCTAGATAGTGCCACCTGTCCCCTGGGAGGGTTGCAGATTCGCTCCAGCTGAGAGCTGCTGCTTTACACAGCACACTTATAAAACGCTACCTCCAGATGGTCTGTGATACTTCTGGTAGCTTCTCTCCCCTCTTTCCCAGGCTGGGGTAGGAGTTGTGAGGGTCAAGTCAGGTTCAGGTTAAGAGGAGGTGGGGCAGGCAGCTGACACCTGTGCCCTGCACAGTCTCCTCAGATCCGCAAGGCCACACAGGGGCCACCGTCTGGTCCCAGATGGAATTCTGGTTGGCTCAGTCTCCTTTTTAACACCCTTTGTGGGCAGCAGAAGGCAGAGAGGTGCTTGATTTGGGCGTCATTCATATTTATTGAACACCTGAGAAATTCCCTGGAAGTTTCCTGGGAAGGCACAGTTCTTGGCCCTTGCAAGGCTGACGGAGCAGCTGCTGTCACCCTGCTGCAGGTCGCTGCGGAGGAACTCTGCTGCCTGCTGGGCCAGGTCTTCCAGGTTGTGTATACGGAATCCACCATCGACTTTCTGGACAGAGCGATATTTGACGGGGCCTCCACCCCGACCCACCACCTGTCCCTGCACAGCGGTATGTTGGTGAGAGCGGGCAGTGAACGGGGGGCAGGGGAGGAGGGACCCCTGCAGTGGCCTCACCTCCCTGTGAGTGACACCGGGAACCGTTAGCACAGTTACTGCTGTTGGTGGTAGCCTTTGTCTCCAGACTCCACTGTTCATACTAGTCCATAGGGTTTAATCAGAGCAAAAACTTTGCCTTTCCTTCAGGGAGCTGTTTTCTGCACAGATACTGGGCCAGCTCAGTGTGTTCCTGGTGTAAGTTTGGTGGCCATGGACACTTGTTAGAGAAACCACGTGTGGCTAAAATTACTTCACCTAACTGAGAACACAGACAGGACCAGGAGAAGTCTCCTAGAAGTGGAGCATGTGAGAGAATCGGGAAGGCTGAGTGGTCCTGGGGACCCTCCCTATGTCCGTTCTCAGTGTGAGGGCTCCTTCTGAGACCATGGGCAGGCCTGCGGGGCGCTACTCAGGCTCCCTGGGAGGCAGCCCGTGTGCTGAGTGGGAAAGTAAAGGGGCGCTGAGGGCTGCACAGCCAGACCTGCGGTCGGAGCTGCCGCCTCCTGCATCTCACATGTAGGCTGGTTATAGAGCAGCGTCTGGAATCCATCAGTCCACACAAAGTGACTTAATAGACAAGCTCACTTGAGCCAAATCTTCTGAACACCAAGATCATCTATTTTTCAAATATATTGATTATTGAGGGTTAATGATGTGTGTAAACAGAAAGATACCGGAGATAGTGCAGCTTGTTGCCAGTAATTTGTTTTTCTGGAGATAAGTCCCGGCCCTCTACCCCTCCATGCTAATTCCCATGTCTCAGCCAAGAAGGTAAGTGGTAGAAAGCCTTGGAGAAGCCCAGGCATGGTGTGAGAGCAGTAGCTCAGCGCCTTCCCCCTTTGTTCCAGCCAGAGCCCTGTGTGGTAGGCACCTCACCCCCTGCACAGTCTCTGAGCACTCAGGCGTGCTTTTTCGTTTGTTTGTTTTGTTTTGTTTTGAGGCAGAGTCCTGCTCTGTCCTCCTGATCTGGAATGTAGTGGTATGATCATAACTCACTGCATCTCAAACTTCTGAGTGCTCATGGTCCTCCTGCTCAGCCTCCTGAGCTCGTGCCACCACGTCTGGCTAATTTTTGTCCCATTCCATTGCTCAGGCTGGTCTTGCACTCCTGGCCTCAGACAATCCTTCTACCTCAGTGTCCCAAAATGCTGGAATTACAGGCATGAGCCTCTGCATCCAGCCCAGGCACCTATCTCATTTAGTCCTTGACAACCCCGTGAGGTAGGTACAGTCTTTGTCCCCATTTTCTTTTCTTTCTTTTCTTTTTTTTTTTTTTGAGACAGAGCGTCAAGCTGTTGCCCTGGGAAGAGTGGTATGGTATCACAGCACACAGCAACCTCCAGCTCCTGGGCTCAAGAGATTCTCCTGCCACCGCCTCACAAGTACCTGGGACTACAGGCACCCACCACAACGCCCGGCCATTTTTTGGTTGCAGCCATCATTGTTTGGCGGGCCTGGGCTGGATTCAAACCTGCCAGCTCAGGTGTATGTGCCTGGTGCCTTAACCACTTGAGCCACAGGTGCTGAGCCCTTTGTCCCCATTTTAGAGATGGGGAAGTTAAGGCTTGGTGGTAAGCAATTTCTCCAGGGTGATACACTGCAAAGAGCAGGTGGTTTATTGAGCTGTAGTAAACATTCAATTTCAGCGTGGTTGCTTTGGCTCTTGTGCATTAGAATTCCCACTGGGGTCTTTTTTTTTTTTTTTTGAGACAAAGTCTCACTTTGTCACCTTGTTAGAGTGCAATAGTGTTACAGCTCACAGCAATCTTAAATTCTTGAGCTAAAGTGATTCTTTTGCCTCAGCCTCTTTAGTAGCTGGGACTACAGGCAGCTGCCACAATACCTGGCTATTTAGAAATGGGGTCTTGCTCTTGCTCAAATTGGTCTTGAACTTTTGAGCTCAAGCAATCCACCTGCCTCGGCCTCCCAGAGTGCTGGGATTACAGATGTGAGCCACGGCGCCCAGCCTTGGGGTCTTTAAGTGGGAGCAGAGAGAAAAGGATGAGAGAAAAAAGTTTTTTCTTTAATTCCAACATCATGCTTAATGCCATGCACTAACTGATTGAGCCACTGGAGCTCTAAGTTTTTTCTTTAATAAAGTTTTTTACTAAAAAGTACACAGGTCATAAGTATACAGTTGAATGAGTTTTTACAAAGTAAGCTGTTGTAACTCCACTACTCAGGGGCTCCTTCAGTGGGCTTCCTGCCCTGCAAGCCTTACCCCAAGACTTCTCTGCATATGCACACAAATGTCCCACAAGTGTGCACACATCCTCTGCTTATTTCTTCCTCAGGGCTTTGCTTGCTGAATTAGTTCCCTGCTGCCATGATAGATCCTCAAAATTAGCAGCTTAAACAGCACAAATCTGTTCTACAGTTGTATAGGTTAGAGTCCAGATGGTTTCAGTAGGCTAAAATGGAGGTATCTACAGGGCCGGCTCCTTCTGGAGGCTCCAGGGGAGAAGCTGCCCTTGCTTTCTAGCTCCTGGAGGTGCCCCGTGCTTTGCTCGCCACCTTCCTTAGTGTGCACGGCCACCACCGTGGCATTGGCCACTGTCATCTTCCTCTGACTCTTCACCCTTCCTCGCCCATGTTTCAGGACCCTTGTGATCATGCTGGGCCCACAAAGATAATCCAGGGTCATCTTCCTATTTCAAGATCAGCTGGTTAGCAGCCTTACCTCCCCTTTGCTGTGTAACATAACATATTGACAAGTTCTGGAGGTTAGGATGTGGACAGCCTTCAGGGGCCATTATTCTGACTGCTCTGCTTACCTTGTTTCCACTGCCAGAAACATCCCTTTTTTCTCCCATCCTTTCCTTTCTGCTCCCAGTTAAAGTTTTACACTTTTTCCAGGACTCACCTGCCTCTCAAAGGTTTTGCTCACTGCCAGTATTGGTGTTGAAATGTCCCTGTCCTCAGGATTGGAGTAACAAACTGCAGTCTGTTGCTGAGACCTATTGTCACTTTTTGAATGTTACCCGCATAGCTGAACTGCACTAGATCCTTTGCTGGTCTGAGGGTCATAGGAGTCCCAAGGCCTCGGTTGTGTCCAGGCTGAGGGTCAGTTGCTTGGTTCTGGCTGACTGTTGTGTGACCTGGCTTAAATGAGGATGAGTGACAGGTGCGTGGGTTAAAAGAAGACAAACCCTGGGTGGCACATAGCCGATAGCCCCAAAGGCAGCTGTCTTTGGCTTTGGCAATGGGTGAACCCTCCATGGACTCCAGCTGCAACAGAATGTGCGCTCAGCAGGATCCTGTGAATGTGCAGGGAGGGGCCCTGCCTTGCAGCATGTGACACTTTCAGGGTGGCTCTGGGATGCAGGACTGCAGGATGTCTGAAGGCCGGGCCTGCTACTGACTCCAGTAAATGCAGCAGTGGGGCTGGACTTGAAATGCCTCCCCTCCACATATCTGAAAGTCGCCTGGGTTTTCTATGTCTTCCTTACAGATGACTCTTCCACAAAAGTGGACATTAAGGAGACCTACGAGGCAGAAGCCAGCACTTTGTGAGTACATGTGCCCCAGGGTTGAACAAACATCAAACACATTGCCTGGTGGTGTGTGGTTCACCTCACCCTATTGGTAGCTTCTAGAGCCTTTGCCCTCCCTTTGGGCTCTCCCGGCCCTACCCACCCTCCTGTGGCCTCTGGAGTAACCTTGTTAAGGGCATATTGGATAGTGTCTTTCCTCTGCAAACCTTCTGGGTCTCTGGCCTGCCAGCCCTGTGCTTGTAGCCTGTCCCCACTGCAGCAGCTCAGCCCATGCCCTCCTTTCCTGCCACCCCTCCCTCCCTTCCCCGGCTCCAGGCACTTCCCTGAGGAGACTGTCCCCTGGGCCTCCCTCAGCCTGTCACCCCCAACAGCACTGCCCACCCCCTTGGCCCTCACATTCCCGCCCTCCCTCAAAGCCTTTGGGAGAGCCCCACCCTTGGGGAGCCCCACCCTTGGCGAGCTGAACACCTCTGCACCTGGCCGGCTCTCTTTTTTTATCCCTGTTATTGTCACCATTTCCCTGCTCCAGAGCAGGGTCCTGTGCAGACATGGCACTGGTCAGGCTCCCCGAAACCTGCATGGGATAGAGGGGTCAGGTAAGCCGCCTGCCCACTTGGTATGTCCCCTTCAGCTCCTTCCCTGACTCTGTGGACATGGGTGGAGTGTCGCCATTGTCCTTCTACATTCAGCCATCATCTCACGGCAAGACGGTCAGTGAGAGTGAGCTGAGCGCGAGTGCCACTGAGCTGCTGCAGGACTACATGCTGACGGTAGGCACTGTGGGAGGAGGGAGGGACGGCAGGGGTAGGCTTTACCCACTCCGGAGCAGACAACTCGCATGTCTGGTCAGTTTTACCTGTGTTACTACCTTTTCCTAGGAGCCAACCTGGGAGAGCCATGGGGTTGGTGGGGCTGAGTGGAGGTGCTTTGGCTGTTGGGGCTGGACACAGCCATGCCTGAGTCTCAGGAGGTGGGGATGGCAGACCCCAAAAGGCCATTGGCCAGACACTTTGTACTGAATTTTTGTCATTGAAAGCTTTGTCTCGATCTGTATGTGTTTTGCTCCCCGAGGCACCATCATGGGCACCAGGTCACCAGCTTCCCACCCCTACCCTGCTGACTCTCGTGTGGACCCCCTGCCACCTACACACCCAAGTGGTGCTGGTGTCCCGCTCAGGGGAAGTAGGTTGCCTGGGTGCCTGCATCTCTTCTGGGTGGCTCCCAGGCCAGGCCTGACAGGACGAAAATGCACTGTGGGCATTCTGACCCCACAGACCATGCCGATGTGAAGCTAGAGATGGCCAGTGGGCTTGGTGTGGGCTTGGCACCACTATGCAACTGTGCCCATCGTGCCTGCCACGAGAGCTCCCCTCAGGGTTAGCAGCCACAGCAGGGTGTGGCTAGCTGCCACCTCTTGCCCACTGTGCCCAGCCCAGTACCTGGCTTTGCTCTCTTGCAGCTGCGCACCAAGCTGTCATCACAGGAGATCCAGCAGTTTGCAACTCGGCTGCATGAGTACCGCAACGGGGCCTCCATCCACGAGTTCTGCATCAACTTGCGGCAGCTCTATGGGGACAGCCGCAAGTTCCTGCTGCTTGGTGAGTGCGACCCTAAGAGGGTTACCAGTTCAAAGCTTATGACTCCCCTGGGTGGGTGGGATGAAGAAGTTCATCAGGGATGGGAAGTTTCAACCAGAGGTGGTTGTCAGAGTGCAGGACCAAGGTCCCGAGATCTTCTGTGACTAGTCAGAAGAGGTCTTTCCAGGACTGCTGGGGCCCACCAACCATCCTTCCCTCTCCTGGGCCCCCTTGAGCTGAGCTGGGTGGGTCCTGCCAGGAAGCAGCAGAGTGTTCTTGGGAACAGGGCTGGGAGTGAACAAAACCCTGAGATGTGGGAGGAGTGCTGGAGAGCAGTCAGGGAGGCATGGGTTTGGTGGATGTGTAGGAGTTTGGCAGAAGCAAAGATGTCTCTTTGCCCAGTAGGCAGAGAGACCAGCCTTTGCCAAGACCCCAAAGAGCTCACCGCATTAGATCAGAGAAGCTGGTAGGCTGGGAGGTCTGGGCTACCTCAGACAGCTGACTGAGACTCTTACATCAGGTGTCAGCCCCACACCATGAAGGGACAGTGACTCAGCTATGGTTGCTCCTTCTGCTGAGGCTTAGAACACAGCAAGTTGGTGGTAGCTAGTTGAGGGCTTCTGAGTCCTGAGCCCGTGCCCTTAACAAGCCAAGGAAGGTGGGTTTATTACCCTTATCCAAGCCTGGTGAGCTCATGGGAGGATAAAGGGCTGGGCTGGGGCAGGCTGTCTGCACGTAGGCCTTTCTAAACAGTGCCCTACACCTTCCATGCTGGGGCCTGTGTATCCTCCTGGCATAGGGCTCTGCCTGCCCACCTGCAACAGGGGCAGAGAGGTTCTGAGAGACATGCTGAGCCTCCCTCATAGGAGGATGGCCTTCTAAGTCAGGATGGGCACCCTAGGCTGGGCTATGGTAGGGAAACAGCAAGTTTTGGCATGAGGCCTTCCTCTGAGAGACTCATTGCTAGGTGCCAGGAGGCAGGTTCAAGGACTGCTCTGTCCTTCAGCTTTCTTATCGGTGAGATGGGGGCTTCATGAGGACTGGTAGAGAATGAGAGGAGGTCATGGACACCTGTGCTGGGTGGGGCCACAAGGCCAGGAATGGTGGGTATGCCGGAGGCAGTAAGCTGCCTAGAGCCTATGGGCTTAGGGCACGTGCTTTCAACCCCAGTAGACAGACGTGGTGAGCCTGTCATCAAAGTACCCAGGCTGGGCACCAGGTGCAGCTAGGGCCATGTCTGGGGACTCTGAGCCCTGGGAGCAGAGCTGAACAGGCTGAGGCCACCTGGAAGGTGCCATGCTAGGTATCTTGTGTCTGTAGGTCTGCGGCCCTTCATCCCTGAGAAGGATAGCCAGCACTTTGAGAACTTCCTGGAGACCATTGGTGTGAAGGATGGGCGTGGCATCATCACCGACAGCTTCGGCAGGCACCGTCGGGCCCTGAGCACCACATCCAGCTCCACCACCAATGGGAACAGGGCTGCAGGCAGCTCCGATGACCGGTCGGTGCCCTCTGAGGGGGACGAGTGGGACCGCATGATTTCGGACATCAGTAGTGACATCGAGGCACTGGGCTGCAGCATGGACCAGGACTCAGCATGACAGGAGCAGGCAGGGGACTACCCTCCCCTTCTGCACAGTCATCCCAGGCCTTCCTGGGAGGAAATGAGCGGACCTGCGTGGCAGCCCTTCCACCTGCTGGAGGCTGGGGGAGCTCCAGGCACAGGTGGCCCCAGGTGGCCCAGGTTTTCTACCGTGAAGGAGCCAGGAGCCGCCAAGGGACACACCCCAGTGCAGGGTGGAAAGAGCTGAGCCTCGTCCACCGGGGCTCCGCCAAAGCCTGTACCACATCCCTGTTTGGGGAGGGCCAGGCTGAGCCGGCAGGGAGAGCTGCTTCTGTCAGCCAGGGCCCTGGACAGCTGTCATTTTGCACATGACGTTCCCGTGTAACTCTCAGAGACGTTAAAAAGAAGTTTACCACAATGTGAATAATTTAATCTCTGGTTGCCAAGCATGTTTCTGGTCCATTTGGGTAAAAGCCATGGGTGCCAGGGTAGGTGTCCATTTGGTCTCTGTCCCTGGGCCACATCTGCCCTTTAGTGCCTAGGACTGGGCACAGTATTCTCGGGGCTGGCGTGAGCAGCAGCTCTCATGCCACAAGCACTTACTTGGATTTTGGATTTGTGGACATGGGGTAGGAGCAAGTTTTACATGGGCAGCAGGGATAGTATGAGCCACATGAGTGCCAGGGACTCCTTGATCGTTACATCCCACGCAGTGGACAAAGGTTCCCTCCCCTACTCTCACAGGTGACTTCCTTGGGAACAAACTTTATACTCCTCTGTGGACCAGAGTGCCATTTGTGGGACGTCATTATCTTGAGGCCCAGGATCCATGTCCAGAGACCAACTTGCTCTTTTGCCACTCTTCCCTACAAGTCCTGTTGACGCCAGTCTTGCCTTTACCCTTTGGGTCCTGGCAAACCTTCCTTGGGACATGTGGAGGTCGGAGGGGAGGTAATCTGGGGTCGGGTGTCCTGGGCGTCTCCTTACACTAAAGAGCAGCCACACCCCAGCTGAGACCCCCACCCCCACCAAAGGGCACATCCAGGAAGCCCCCAGGCTGCGGAGATTGGACGGTCACATCCCCCTACTGTCTGGGCTGGGGGCTATGTCCTGTTGGGTGGAGGGGCTGCCTGTTAGGCCCAGCCTGGGGAGGGAGGAGGCAGAGCCTCAAGGGCTTCGTGGATGTCCCAGTTGTGAATAAGCTAAGCCAGAAGGTTTGGAGCATCCTGAAAGCACTTTCCAGAACAAGGTGGTTGGGTCCATGTGGTATCTCAGCTTTAGGACAGGGAAGTGGCCAGGACAGTGTTTAATAGGGAGAATTCTCTTTCTTGGGCTGTTTTACAGCTGCTCCCTCATGTGAGGGACCTGGGCCGGGGAAGGCAGAAAGGCTGTTACTGATGCTGTCTCTGGGTGGATGTGCAAATTGGCCTGCCCTGGAGGCAGCAGGAGAGACTGAGGACAAACCAAAAAGTCTTCTGGGCTCCTACCCCTATCAGAACCTGCCCTGTGTGTCTCTGATGGGAGGGGAGGTCACAGTGCCCAGCCTGCTCTTCCACGACCCTGGTCCAGATGTGGCCCCTGCACTCTGGGTCACTGGGCTGAGGGGACACCAGAGGGCAATGAGAAGATGACCGAGATCAGAGAGAGGACACGAGGGGGCGATGAGGGCACACCAATTTATTGAGCAGCAGAGCTGGGGGGAGGGGCGGGATGGACCCAGCTTCAGGTCAGCAGCTACATGGTCAGTTCCTACAGAAATTGCAGATGGTGTCATGTTGGAGGAGGCACCCCCACCCCCTGGCAGAGCCAACAGCAGGACCTCTGCGAGGCCCTTGGGGGCAGGGGAGGGGCCAGTGCTTGCTTACCATGATGGCATTGACGATATCACTGTGGTTGTCTCTCAGGGCCCGCACAGCCTTGGCCCTGGACACATTGGCTTGGGCCATCACCAGCTCGATGTCACGCAGCTCCAGCCCTGCCTCATCCACCTACGGTGGGGGAAAATGGGAGTGGCTGGAACTGCCTGAGGCCCCTGGCCCAGAGCCCTTCCCTGGAGGCAGGGCCCCTCAGGCAGATCCCTCCCCTGGGGGTTGGGGTCTCCAGGCAGACACCTCCCCATGAAGGGTCCTGGAGTCCGTGAACTAACCTCCTCCTCTTCCTCTTCCTCCTCTTCACACTCTGGTCTCACCCTGGGCCTGGGTGCTGACTCAGGGATCAAGGCTGAGGGCTCTGAGGGCACCTTGAACTTCTCAGCTGCAGCTTTGTGCACTTGCTGGGACAAGTCCTCTATCTGCAGCATAGGAGACAGCTGTGTCAACAGAGCCCTGACTCCCTGTCCCCTGTTCCCCTCGTTCTGCCATAGCAATGGCCAGGACAGACCTTGGCCTCGCCAAAGACCACATAAGTGTCCGAGGCTGGGCTCTTGAATACATCAGGCTTGGCGATGACAAAGAGGATATTCTTGGACTTCTGGATGGTGATCCTTGTGACTCCTTGAATTTGCCGCAAGCCCAGCTTCGACATCGCCTGGGAGCACAGGGCAGAGCTGGGCTCTGAGCTGGCATCAGCCCAACTTGGGTGAAGAAGCCAGCACAGTACCCAAGAAAGCAACAAAAAGTTCTACCAAAACTTCTTTGGTGACCCTGGGTGGTCAATCTTTCCCCAAGTACAGAAGGGAGCTGGTCTGAGTCTGTAAGGGCTCTTGTGACGTTCCAGACTCAGCTGTTCAGGGAAAGGTGTGCAGGCTACCTGGCATTAACCCAAAGGTCCCCAGTGGGTGGGATTTGATTAGCTGAGAAATGTGAGGGGTCTTGGGAAGGACATTCCCTTACGAAGGATGGTCCCAGTCCTGGAGTTCCAGGGTGGAGCCACCAAGCCCACCTTTCGGGCCTTCTTCTCACTGCGACTCTGCTTGGCTTTGGCAATGGTCTCCTCGCTGCTGCCTGTTGGGGCCTGGGGGAAGGTGAGGGCTGAGCACCATGGGTTGGGGTATGGTGCCCTCCCAGAGGCCCCCCTCTCCCCTGCACAGGGCACCTGGGCTGGGCACTGTGTGGTCTGAGGTGCCGATGTGTCCTGCTCATCCAGCTCAGCTGACGACTCCCCATGGCTGTCTGAGTGCTGGCCTGAGCCTGGGGCCTGAGGTGAGTCTGGGGAAGAGGACAAGTGTAAGGATGGTCTCTCCCTCTGCCCAGGAGGCAGTGCTGGCTCTCCATGCTGGAGCATGGGGGCTGGGCTTTGGCAATTGATGGTCAACCCTGGGGAGGAGTCCATCTGGCTCCAATCCTGGGGGCCCACCTCCATGCTCCTCCCTACCTTCCTCTAGGCTGTCCTCGTCCTCTTGCTGCTCAGAGGCTGGGAGCCCTTGAGGGCCAGCTGGGCTCCGGGTCCTAGAGCGAGGAGGCACTTGGCAAGGGGGCGAGATCCGCAAGGCCAGGTCTTTGGCATCCGTAGGGGCTGCCTTGGGGCTGAGGAGGGGGGAGTGGGACAAGAGGCTGACCCTCGGCTCAGCTCCTGGAGGCTGCAAGGTTCCTGAGACAGCAGCAGCTGCTGGCGGGGCTCCTGCCTGGGGCGGTGGGAGGCCTGGGGGCTCCTCATCCTCCATGGAGTCTTCCTGGGAGCCCTGGCACAGGCAGGGGGAAGGGAGCTCCAGTGGGGGTGGGGATGCCCCAGCAAGGATGCCAGGAATAGAGGTGTCAGGGCCTGGGAGCTTGTCCTGGGGTGCACTGGGTGGCCCTCTGGCACCGTGTTCTGGGGATGGGGGAGAGGAGGGGCTGAGGGCTCTGGGTGCTTCCTCGGGCAGCTCACCACTGCCCAGGCCCAGCACAGACTCCAGTTGCTGGGAGGAGGGTGCAGACACAGGGGTACGCTCTTCAGGACAGCCTCTGTCCAGCCCGGATGCAGCCTCTGCTGGGGACTCTGGGCAGGAGCCCAAACTGGCCTCTGTGCCCACAGCTGTGGGAAGCCTGGGTCCTGGAGTAACCTCACCATTTGTGCCCCTTCCCTCTGTGGCTGGGTTCAGGGGCTGTGCCTGGTGTACCTCAGGGCAAACAGCAGGACAGGCCTTGGGAGCTTCCCCTGCATCTTGAGTTGCTGCCCCAGGTCCCTGTCCCTGTGCTGGTGGTGCAAGGCCTCCTTCCCTTTGGTTCTCAGCCCCCAGAGCCTTATTCGGGACTGAGTGGGGCTCAGCAACATCACCAGTGTACACTTGGGCTTCCAGACATGTTTCCCACCTGGGCACAGAAGGCCCTTCAGCTAATCCCTCCCCAGCAGCACAGGCAGACTTGGGAGGACCAGGGACCTCCACGCCCAGGGTGGGACATGCATCTTCATGTGAGGCCCGGGGGGCGTCTGCTTCTGCAGCTGGTTCTGGGTCATCCTGTTGGGCCTGGTCCAAGGCTGGAGGCTCCAGGTCTCCAGGGAGGGCTCTGTCCCTCAGTCCTAATGCTACACCTACTTCTTGGGCTATGGAGACTGTGGGCTCTGTCCCTGGGACGCAATCTGCTTCTGCTTGAGGGGTGACCATAGCCACAGGCTCCTGGCCTGAGGCGGGATCTGCATCTTGTCGGGGCAGAGGTGCTGCCCCAGCACACTTCTGGGGTGAGGTATGCTCTTCTTCAGCCTGCTGGGACCCAGGCATGACTGGAGTCACAGGCTGTGGGCCTGAGGGGAAGCCTGGCCATCCTTCTTCCTTCAAGTTCTGAGGAGGGTCTGGGCACAATGTGAAGCTAGCTTCTTCCTGCAGGGTTGAAGGTATTTCTGCAGTGACAGGCTCCTGGTTTAAGGGAGTGCTTGTGCCCTCCTGGGGGTGCTGAGGCATTGCTCCGACAGTAGGTGCTTGTCCAGTGGTGGAGGCTGCTGCTTCCTCCCCAGCCTGCAGGGTCACTCTGCTTACTGCCTCCACCTGGAGGCCTAGGGCTGCCTGCACAGTGTGAGGGGTCACAGTGGCAGTGGACTCCTGGCCTATGACGAGGCCTTCTTCTGATGTTTCCTCGATGGACTCCTGGCTTTGGGCGAGATGGACCTTTTCCCCTGAGACCTGAGGAGTGGCCTCTAGGTCCCAGGATGCAGCCTCCTCCTGAGCCTGTGGTCCCTTGACACCACCTCTGCTCTCCTCTATCTCCTGGACACTGCCCTGGGGCGAGGTGGTGGGCTGTGCGTGGGGCTCCCCACTGTACAGTCTCTCGTCCTCTGCTCCTGCATAGGAGGTCGAGTCCGAGTCAGAAGAGGCCCCAGAGGTGTCATCTCGAAAGGCAAAAGCCTCGTCCATACCCTCAGTGATAGACAGATCAGACAGGGACTGCAGGAAGGAGGCAGATGTGCTGTCCTCCTCACCCTCCCTAGCCAGGTCCCCCGCCAGGTCGGCAGCCCCAGCCTTCTCCTCTTCTTCCTCCTCCTCCGGGGGCAGTGGCGTCACCTCCACTGCTTCCACCTGGAAGATGAGGCTGCCCTGGAAGGGCAGGAGGGCTGCAGGGATCATTGGGTCATTGGCCAGGAAATCCAGGTCGAAGAAGTGGGCCTCCTGACCCCAGGAGGAGTCACTGTCCGCTGAGAGGCTGGACTCAGAGGACGGGGGCTCGGGGGGCCCGGCAGGGTGCAGCTCTCGTTCATCCATCAAAGATCCCGTGGGGGAGAGGCCCCAGCTTGAGGGGAAGTCCAACCCTTCAGTGGGGGCCAGCAGGCTGAGGGAACAGGAGGGTGACGAGGCCCAGCTGTCCCCATCAGCTGTGATGTAGGAGCCTGAGGGTGAGGCTGGGGTTGAGTCCAGCAGATCATCCAGAAGCTCTGCCTCTGATTCCCAGGTGTCCCTGTGGGGCCCTTGGCCATGGGGCAGGGCATAGGTGGTCTTGGTGGGGGTAGACGGAGGTGTGAAGTAGGAATCAGGGTCTAGGGGAGGGGAAGGCACAGAAGGATCACCCTGAGAACATGACTCTGGGGGCGGATTCAGGCTCTCATGCCCACCACCCTCCCAGTCCCTGAGCACTGGTTGGGCAGCCCTGGGTGGTGGGAGGGTCTGGCACGTCTCCTCGCCCATCACAATCCGTGCCTCCAGGGTGGCCGGGAGAGGAGCCTCGGGGGGCAGACCCTCAGGGAGGAGCACTGAGCTCGGGCTGCCCTCAGATGGGTCTGCCCATGCTGAGGGGGCCCCATGGGGTCCTGCATCCCAGCTGGCTCCCTCAGGCTGTGGCCGGGTACCCGGCTTGCTGGGCAGGAATGTGAGGGCGAGGGGGCTGGGCCCTGGGCTCAGGACGTGGGGCTCCCGCTGGTCCCCTCTCGGGACGGTGGCAGCAGCTGCATCACAGGTTAGATCTGTGGAGACAGAAGGACATGAAGCATCCTTTGACAAAACTCTAAGGCAGATGCCAGGTCAGGGGAGGTGGATTTCTGCTGTCAAGGGCTCAGAGAAGAGTTGGTCAGGCAGGAAAGAGGAGAGAAGGGGTGGTGTAGTCTCTGAAGGAGAATTTCCAAGAGTCTTGACACAGCAGAGAGCAGTGGATGGCGGAAGTTTGTGGGGAGTGTTGCTGGCAAGAAACGGACTTGCCCTGCAGGCTTTGCTCAGGGACACTTCAGCAAGATGCAGCTAACATTTTCAGAGACTGGCTTGCTGTGTCCCTCACAATCAGCGGGGTTCAGCTGGGCTAGGCAGGGGAAGCCAGTGATCAGAGTCTGACCTCTCAATAAGCAAGGGCCAGCACGATTTGCAGTTCTGGAACATTCCAGGTCTCACCTCTCTGGCTCATCTGTCCTTACTGCCCATATTTAAGGCCACCTTGTCAGGGTCACGCCAAGGCTTTACCCCTGACCCTGCTCCCCTCCCCCATCCCTGTGGCCATGCAAAAGGGGAACCCATGGGTCATCACATGCAGCCAAGTTTTTCGAGAGCAGACACGAAGTGTCCCACTGAGACCCTGTTGAAGCATCCAGCCAGAAGTGTAGCGGTGGACAGGGATGGTGAATATGGAGTCCAGCGAGAGCACAGGACAGCTGTGCAAGGACCAGCAGAAGCTTCTGGCTTAGTTTTCTCAATGTGAGTCACCTCATGTGAGGACAGGATCCTGTTCTGGGAATGGGAGCTTCCATCCTGCCCTGTGGCCCATCTCTGGGCCCCTGGTGCAACCCACCTCCACCCAGGCAAAACCGCATCATGAAGCCACAGGTGCTCAGTAACTCTGTGGGCTAATACCTCCAGTTGATAAATGCCTCCCTGAACACCAGGAAATAACTCGAATGGGTTAGAAAGGACCTGGGGCCTCAAGGCCCCATTATGCCATACAACACCACTGTGGTTTTCTGCCTCCTCCTCTCTTACTGGCCCACAGGTGAGATCACACTGCACATTCAGTTTTGAATCTAGTTGTTTTCACCCAAGATCATCTCTTAAGTGTGAGATAATCTGTAAGTGTTTTTCTGTGTGATCCAAATGCTCACAAGCCTCATTTTCAATGTCTCTGTGACATCCACTTCTTCACCTGAACCCAGACCAAGGTCACCTCTCTGTTTGAAGCATTGGATTAAGGCCCACCTGCCTCCAGAGCCCAGCCCCAGGAGAGGCAGCACACAGAGGCTAGTTTTCAGGGCTGCAGATGCCTGCCTGGCGACTCCTGCTCTACTACACTCACTGGTGAAAAGGACAGCATCCCCTGCACCTTTCTCATCTGCAAAGTAGAGCTAGGATGAGAGGTGAAGCTGAAGGAGGGGACAGCCACTTTGCCAGGCTTCCCTATCTGCCCTCAGCACCATCAGACAACTGGGCCCTTGGCCACCAGCTGGGACTTGTCTCCCAAGGGTTTTGCTGCTGAGGTACTGGGGTGACCTGAGAGACGGCTACTTTTGAGTGCACGCATGCCTGACACCCAACACTAGTAGTGGGTGTGGCTAGTGGGCCGTCACTAGGCGCCCTGAGTTGGGCTCTTCGCTCTGTCCCTGGAGTGGCCCCTACGGCAGGGGAATGTTAGAGCTGGGCCAGGGTTGTAGTGGAAGGGAAACCAAAGGCCAAAGGATTTTGTAACTCATTCAAGGTCACCAGTCAAACCAGCACAGGACCCTGGGCCCGAAGAGTCCAGGCCTGTACTGCCTCCCGCCCGGAGTGGCACCAGCAGCCTGTGTCACCTCTTGGCCAGGTTCTAGACCCCAGCATTGGTCCATTCCCAGTAGACTGTGACTGTGACTTCTTGCCCACAGCAAGGTGCCCTTGGCCCTACCCAAACCACACATGGCCAACCTCCACGGTAGGGCTGTCCAGGCTCTGATCTTCCCCAGGTCCAGTGGACCCATCATCTTTCATCAGGGCCCACTAATAAACAGGCCACCTCCCCCAAGGCCTCCAATCTCCCAGACTCAACTCAGCCCTTTTCAGACAAACTGGTCCTGCCCCAGGGCTTCCCCAAGCTCCAGCCTTTCCTCTTCCTCCCTCCAGAGCCATGACCAGGCTCGGCTCTGATAGCCTGGGGTGCAGTTTGGGATGCTTCTGGTGGACACATTTCGAGATCTGACGCCCTCCCCCGCCACCTTTGGTTCAGAGCAGTCCATCCCCGCCAGGTCTGCAGTTCTATGCAGACAATGAAACGCAGATAGACCATAAGTCCCACGACCCCTCGGTCAGAGGCCAAGGACACAAGCCCCCAGGTCGCTCCTGGCTAGTGGAGGGAACTCCCTGCACCCCACCCTTACCTGCGGTTCCGGCGGCGAGGAGGGCAGGGTTCAGGTGGAGGAAAGGTAAGGCGGCGCAGAAAGAACGCGGGAGGAGACAGTCAGGTGGGCGAAGAGCATAGGAAAGGGGCTGGGGCAGACCACAAGAAAGGGATGGAGCGAGAAACAAGGCTGGAGAGGCGAACAGACGGAGCGGGGGAAGAAGAGGCCGTGACCTCACCTGTGCGGGGCCTGGGCCCGCCTGCCTCAGGCAGCAGCAGCTCGGCACGAGCGGCCTCCCCGGGCATGACCTGGCCGTGCGCCCGCCAGTCCTTCGCTCCCTCGGTCCCTCTGTCTGACGGCGCCGCCGCCCCGCGGAGCCTGCGCGGCCACCGCCCCTCGACCGGGCGGTGTTGGGGGGGTGACGTCAGCGCCGCCCCGCCCGCCCGGCACCCCAAGTGAGCGTGCGCGGGCGCCCGGTACTGCGGAGCGTGAGGGGGGGCATCCCCTCCGCCTCACCCCGCCCTGCGGTGCCTTCAAGAGAGGCACCTGCGCCCGGCCCCGCCTTTCCCGCAGCACCCCTCCGCCCCATATGAGAGAGGGATTCAGGGCCAATTTGAGGTTGGTAGCATCAACTCTTAGCTGGGAAGAGGCCTAGGGTGGTGATTGAGGATTCTGGGGTGAGGGGGCTGGTACTGCCCCGGGGAGCCGGGCGGCACAACTTCCCTCGCACCCCTCCATCCCACCCACCCCCGCCCCACTCCATCTCCCGGCCCCCGCCAGCCGCCACTGCCACTGACTGGGAAGATGGTGCAGGGCCAGGGAAGGGGAGGAGGCTCCGCCTAGTCCAATGCCTCCATCCCAAAGGTGAGCTGGAGGTGCAGCTCCAAGAGTGATTGGCTGGTTATTGCACTTGTCGGTCTCCATGGCAACCGCCTCCTGTCTCCATGGTAACTGGCGATAGAGCTGGCGAGAGCTGGCAGAGAAGGTGGCCAAGATGGGTCTCCAGGTCTCTCAGAAACTGGAAAATCGGTGATCTGATCCCCTGCCCCAGTTCTCCAGGCAAGGGAAGAAATGCGCCTCCATTCTTGGCAGCCCTTTCTGCCACATCCTCCAGGAGGAAGCACAGCCCTTGGTCTTCCTGAGATGGGTTCTTGCTTTCACAAAGGCTGGTGCACCACCCAGATTCACTGAGCATCGCCCTCTCCTGTGCCAGGCACCGGGAGACGGATGAATGAGGCATTGTCATCACCAGAGTGGGATGGGGGAATCAAAGCAGCCATTATGACAGGCACAGAGCCATCCACATCCTCAGTCTTCTGCTGGTTCCAATTTCAAGCTCATGAAGCCAGAAGCTGCTCTCTGACTCCCCCTAGACCTGCCTCAAGGATGAGTACCACATACCTGGCTGCTTGCGCTGGCCCCATATACCAAAGGTGGTGGGTTCAAACCCGCCCCGGCCAAACTACAACAGAAAAATAGCCGGGTGTTGTGGAGGGTGCCTGTAGTCCCAACTACTTGGGAGACTGAGGCAAGAGAATCGCTTAAGCCCAAGTGTTTGAGGTCGCTGTGAGCTGTGACACCACAGCACTCTACCAAAGATGACAAAGTGAGACTCGGTCTCTAAACAACAACAACAACAACAACAAAAACCATCAATTTTAATCAATCTTTTTCAGAAAACAAAAGAGGAGGGGACACTTCTAATTCATTTTATGAGCTAAGAAATACCCAGATGCCGGGCAGAGCCTGCACCAGTGGGTAGGGCACTGACCACATACATGGAGGCTGGCAGGTTTGAACCTGGCCCGGGCAATGACAACTACAACATCAACAAAATAGCCGGGCGTTGTGGTGGGTACCTGTATTCCCAGCTACTTGGGAGGCTGAGGCAAGAGAATCACTTAAGCCCAAGAGTTTGAGGTTGCTGTGAGCTGTGATGCCACAGCACTATACCAAGAGTGACGGCTTGAGTCTCTCGCTCTCAAAAAAAAAAAAAAAAAAAAAAAAAAGTCTTGGTGTCTGTAGCTCAGCAGCTAGAGTGCCAGCCACATAAACCGGAACTGGTGGGTTTGAATCCAGACTGAACCTGCCAAACAACAATGACAACTACAACCAAAAAACAGCCAGGCATTGTGATGAGTGCCTGTAGTCCCAGCTACTTGGGAGGCTGAGGCAAGAGAATTGCTTAAGTCCAAGAGTTTGAGATTGCTGTGAACTGTGACGCCATGGCACTCTACTAAGGACAACATAGTGAAACTCTTTCTCAAAAAAAGAAAAAATCCAGATGCCAAAACCAACTAAGTACCAAAAACAAAAACATAAAACAATCCCCACAAACCTCAAAGAACAAAAACAAAAACTACAGACCAGCATCTCTCATCAACGTAGGCACAACAAATTTTAGTAACATACTGGCAAATCAAATCCTACAATGAATAAAAACCATTATACACCATGACCAAGGAAAATTTATTCCAGGTATGCAAGAATTAATCAAATTAATTCACAACACCAACAGGTTAAAAGAGAAAAACTTACAATAATGCCAGTTGACACTAGAAAAAGCATTTGACATATCCCACATCATTCATGATTTTAAAAAAATTATCAAGGTAAAATAAACTTGATAAAGATCACATACAAAAAACTTACAGCTAACATCATATTTAATGATGAGAGATAATGTTTTTGAAGACTGGGAACAAGGCAAGAGTATCTGCTTTCTTCACTCTTTTCAACATATCAGTGGAATTTCTAACCCCTGCAATATGCAAGAAAAAGAAGTAGCTGCCCATGGTGGCTCATGCCTGTAATCCTAGCACTGTGGGAGGCCATGGCGGGTAGATTGCTTGAGCTCAGAAGTTCAAGACCACCCTGAGCAAAAGCAAGACAATGTCTGTACTAAAAATAGATAAACCTGCCAGGCATTGTGTGGCCACCTGTAATCCTAGCTTATTGGGAGGCTAATGCAAGGGGATCTCTCGAGCCCAAGAGTTTGACATTGCTGTGAAGAGCACTCTACCCAGGCAACAGAGTGAGACTCTGTTTCAATAAAAGAAATAAAGAGTAGATAGCTAGAATAAAAACGAGGAGTTCTGATCAGCTCCCCAGTGAAATGAGTAAAAATTATTATTATTTTTTTAAATTAAAGCTTTGACCAGGGGGCCAAGCACAGTGGCTCACACCTGCAATCCTAGCACTCTGGGAGGCTGAGGCAAGTGGATTGCTTGAGCTCAGGAGTTTGTGACCAGCCTGAGCAATAAGACCCCATTTCTAAAGATAGCAGGGGGCAGAGCCTGTGGCTCAGTGGGTAGGGCACTAGCCCCATATACAGAGGTTGGCGGATTTGAACCCAGCCCCAGTCAAACTGTAACAAAAAAAATAGCCAGGCGTTGTGGTGGGCGCCTGTAGTCCTAGGTACTCGGGAGGCTGAGGCAAGAGAATCACCCTAGCCCAAGAGCTGGAGGTTGCTGTGAGCTGTGACACTACAGCACTTTACCAAGGGTGACAAAGTGAGACTCTGTCTCAAAAAAAAAAAAAAAAAAGAAAAGAAAAGAAATTTTAGTAAGAAAGACAGGAGTCTGTAGTATTTGAACCAAGACCATTTACTCCCAGCAAAGGGTGGTGGACCCCACACCAGAATGGTGCAGCCAAGAACACAACACCCCTAGCTCCCAACCAGAGGACTTTCTTCCTGGGAAGAGAATCAATTTTAGTGTTTTTCATCCTGCTTCCAGCTACCTGTTGCTAAAGCTAAGTCCTAGGTAAGCATGGTTGAGAAGTGGGTGCTCCTTTTTCCACATGGTCCTCATTTGTGGAAGGGAGGCTCTACCTTGGGCATGGCAATGCTAAGAATACCCGGACCCTGACAGCCCCCTCCCAGCTCATGAGGGTGTAGTTATATGCCAAGAGAGGCTCCTGCATCCTCTTCACTGAGTGCTCAGCTCCTAAAATGGGGATATTACTCAGAAGCTGGCCATTGAGTTTTGCCTTGGGGGAGAGGAAGGTTTTAAAAGATAGCCCCTGATCTCTTTCTAGAGGAACTAACTTCACTTGAAACAGAATGTGGGGAAATTTAAACCTAAGGGCACCTCAAGAACAGTCAAGGTTATAGTGAAAGGCAATTGGAAGGAGATCCATGGATCTAATGAAGATACAGTCTAGACTACAGGTTGGCTAGTTTACAGGAGAAAACTGGGGAGCCCTCTTGGGATTAGAGAAAATATCAATCTTGAATATTGACTTCAGAAACTGTCCTTCAAGAGGCCACAATTTGGACTAGTTTGCAGAGGAATTTATGGCCCGGAACATTGTTGAAAACACTAGGACAGTCAGTGAAGTTCAGTAGTGGCACTTAATGCAGTTTAACAGCTGGGCATCAGGGAGAGAGAATAACAGAGCCCTATTAGTCTCCCGGGTAACTGCTACCCCTAGCTGAGAAGAAACATCAGAGGCTCAACACTGTTGAAGGGCAGACTTCACTAAAATAATACAGCTATACATGAAACAAATACGCAAATGGTAATAATAAACCCCATAAAGTGGGGGTCAGACCAGTACCCAAAGTTGCTATAATGTTATTAAAACTTTCACTTTCCAACAAAAAAGTTAAGAGAAACAGAAAGAAACAGGAAAGTATGTCCTATACACCAGGGGGAACAACAGACAATGGAAATGGTTTGTAAGAGCAATCAGATATTCACTCAACAGAAAAATATTTCAAAATAGTCACTATAAATATGTTTACAGAACTAAGGGAAACCACTACAGAAGAAAGGTATATAATAGACACAATAGAGATAGAAATTATAAAAATAACCAATGGTGGCTCCGCGCCCATAGCTCAGGGGTTAAAGCGCCAGCCACACGCACCAGGGCTGGTGGGTTTGAACCTGGCCCAGGCCTGCTAAACAACAATGAAAACAACAACAAAAATAGCTGGGTGTTGTGGCTGGCACCTGTAGTCACAGCTACTTGGGAGGCTGAGGCAAGAGAATTGCTTAAGCCCAAGAGTTTGAGGTTGCTGTGAGCCGTGATGCCACAGCACTCTACTAAGGGTGAAATAGTAGGACTCTGTCTAAAAAAAAAAAAAAAAAAAAAAAAGGAAATTAGGAAGTTGAAAAATACACTATATGAAATAAAAAAGTCACTAGAAGGGCTGAACCATAAGTTTCAATGGAAGAAAGAATTAGTGAACTTGAAGATAAATTGAGAGATATTATAAAAGCTGAAGAATGGAGAGAAAAAAAAGAAAAATACACATAAACTCAGAGAATGAAAGAGAAAAGAAAAAGGAGAAGAAAAATATTTGAAGCAGTAATGGCTGAAAACTTTGCCAAGTTTACTAAGAAAAAAAAAAGTACACATCAGGAAGCTCAATGAATTCAAATAGGATATATGAAAATAGATCCACAGACACATAAATTAATTCAGCAAGGTTTCAAGATTCAATATCAATATACAAAATTAAATTATATTTCTGTAAATTTGCAACAAGAAATCCAAAATTTAGAAAATAGTTCAATTCAAAATGGCATTTTAAAAGAATAAAATATTTAGGAATAAATTTAGTAAAAAGTTCAAACTCAGAAAACTCCAGAATATTGTTGAAAGAAACTAAGGGTTAAATAAATGGGAAAGCATCCTATATTTATGGATCAGATTTAAAATTGTTAAGGTCATAGAAATCCCCAAGATTTAACACAATCCCTATCAGAGTCCCAACTACCTTCTTTGTAGAAATTGATGAGCTGATTCTAAAACTCAAATGGAATTGTAGGGACCTAGAATACCCAAAACAATCCTGAGTCAAGAACACTTCCCTATTTCAATACTTACCACAAAGCAACAGTAATTAAGAGGCAGGGTGCAAAAGGCCACGCACACATACAAACAAATCAATGGACTAGAACTGAGGGCCCCAAAATAAACACATACATCTATGGTCAACTGACTTTTGACAAGGTTACTAAGACCATTTAATAGGGAAAGAATAGTCCTTTCAACAGTAATGCTAGGAGAACTAGATAATCATATGCAAAAGAATAACGATAACACTTACCTCATGCCATGCTATGATTTGAACATTCCCTCCTAAACTCATGCTCAAATTTAATAACCATTGTAATAGTATTAGCAGTGGGCCCTTATTATCCTGTTCTCTACTAAAAATAGAAAAATTAGCCAGGCATAGTGGTGGGCACCTGTAAGTACCCAGCCACTTGGGAGGCTGAGGCAGGAGGATTGCTTGAGCCCAACAGTTTGAAGTTTCTGTGAGCTATGATGATGCCACAGCACTCTAGCCATTCTGGGGGGCACAAGTGAGTGGTAAGCCTTGGTGGCATCCACATGGTATAGTTTGCAGGTGTATAGAACGCAAGAGTTGTGAAGGTATGGCTCCCTCCACCTGGATTCAGAGGATGTCATGGATAGCCTATAGGACCAGGCAGAAATTTGCCTCAGGGGCAAAGCCACTGCAGGGTATCCCTACTAGGGCAATGACTAGTCCATCCACGGGAACAAGGCCACCTCTGAGCCCCTAGAACTGCACAGCTACTAGTGTGCAACTTCCCCACGAGAGTGAAAATGTGTGCTACGCCCAGCAAAGACATAGGGGTGGGGCTGCCTGAAGCTTTGTGGGCCAAACACCAGTGTGACTGGGATTTGGGACATTGAATCAAAGATTCTCCGGGTTTGGTTTTGTTTTTTTAAAGATAGAGTCTCACTATGTTGCCCTTGTTAGAGTGCTGTGACATCAGCTCACAGCAACTTCAAACTCCTGAGCTTAAATGATTCTCTTGTCTCAGCCTCCCAAGTAGCTGGGACTGCAGGTGCCCACCACAACACCCAGCTATTTTTTGTTGTTGTTGTTGTTTATCAGGCTTGGGCTGGGTCGAACCCACTAGCCCTGGTGCATGTGGTGCCCTAAGCACTGAGCTACGGGTGCCAAGCCTATTCTTTGACTTTAAGATAAAATTTTGCTCAGCCTGTTGGGTTTTTGGACTTACTTGGGGACCAGTTACCCTTCTTTCCTTGTCTATTTCTCTCTTTGGAATGGAAATGTCTATCCTATGAGTGTATTTTGGAAGTGGATATCTGTATTTTTTTTTTTTTTTGAGACAGAGTCCCACTATGTCGCCCTGGGTAGAGTGCCATGGCGTCACAGCTCACAGCAACCTCAAACTCTTGGTTTCAAATGATGCTCTTTTCTTAGCTTACTGAGTAGCTGGGACTACAGGAACCCACCACAAAGCCCAGCTATTCTTTGTTGCAGTTGTAAGCAGGCCCAGGCCGGGACCGATCCTGCCACCCTCAGTGTATGTAGCTGGTGCCATTAATCACTGTGCTATGGGTACTGAGCCAGATATCTGTATTTTGGAAGGAGATAACTTGTTCGATTTCATTGGCTCACAATTGGAGGAATCGGCCTCAGGATCAATCATACCCTACGTCTCACTCATATCTGATTTAGACGAAACTCTAGAATTTTGAGTTGTGTAATGAATGCATTTGGAGACTAGGGCCAAGGGTAGAATCCTATGGTTTGAATGCCCCCTTTAAAATTTAATTGCCTTTGTAAAGTATTAAGAGGTGGGGCCTTTACAAGGTAATTAGGCCAAGAGGGTTTGGCCTTCAGGAATGGATTAATGCTATTATCTCAGGAACAGGTTCTTGATAAAAGGATTAGCTTGGCCCTATTTTTTCTCTCAGGTGCTATCTCTTGCCATGAGATGCCTCCTGCCATGGGATGATTGACTAAATGCTAGCACCATGCTCTCAAATGTACCAGCTTCCAGAGTCATGAGCCAAGCAAACTTCTGTTCATCAATTACACAGTTTATGGTACTCTTTTATAACAGCAGAAAACTGACTAAGACATACCATACAAGAATTAACTCAAAATAAAGCAAAGACTAGAAGAAAATATAGAAATAAGCTTCACGACCTCATGTATACCTAAAGATTCTTAGATATGGCACCAATAGCACAAGGAACATAAAACATACATAAGTTGGGCCTTATCAAAATTAAAACTTTTGTGTTTTAAAGAACACCATTAAGAAAGTGAAAATATAGCCCACAGAATGGAAGAAAGTGATAGTTATATGTGATAAGGCATTTATATTTGGAACATACAAAGAGCTCTTACAACTCAATAATAAAAGACAAACTTATTAAAAGATGACAAAATATCTGAATTGATATTTCTACAAAAAAGACATGCAAATAGCTTAAACTTATGAAAAATGCCCTATATCACCTCATACCCCAAGCATGGCTAGAATAAAACTCAGATTACAGTGTAGTTCAGGATGTAGAGATGGGAACCCTCTAACACTGCTGGTGGCAAAGTGAAATATGTGCTGCCACTTTAGGAACCAAGATGGCAGTTCGTCGAATGACTAGGCGTAGAGCCACCATAAGACCTGGCAGTTTCACTGCTAGGGATAAAACCAAGAGAAATTAAAACAGATGTCCACCCACAAACCTGTGTATCAGTATTTGCAGCAGCATTACTCATATTGGCCAAAAGGGAGAAACCACAGCACTTCCAACAAACATACAATGGAATGTTATTCAGCCAGAAAGGAAATGAATACTCATACATGCTATAACATGGATGAAAGAGGAAGACATTATGCTGAGTAAAATATGCCAGCCACAAAATGCCACTTCCCATATGATGCCATTTATGTGAAAATTCAGGATAGGACACCTACAGAGCCAAAAAGATTAGTAGTTGCTTACAGCTGGGTGAGGGGATAGGGAGGTGAGAGTTAAAGGGTACATGGTTTCTTTATGAGGTGATGAAAATTTTCAAAAATCGATTGTGGTTAATGGTTGCACATATCCATGATGAGACTAAAAAACACTGATTTATATATTTTAAATGAGTGAATTATGAAATGTGAATTTTTTTTTTTAGAGACAGAGTTTCACTTTATCGCCCTCGGTAGAGTGCCGTGGCGTCACACAGCTCACAGCAACCTCCAACTCCTGGGCTTAGGCGATTCTCTAGCCTCAGCCTCCCAAGTAGCTGGGACTACAGGAGCCTGCCACAACGCCCAGCTATTTTTTTGCATTTCAGCCAAGACCAGGTTTGAACCTGCCACCTTCAGTATATGAGGCTGGCGCCCTACTCAATGAGCCACAGGCGCCGCCCATGATATGTGAATTTTAATAAGATCTTAAAAATAAAAGAAATAAAAGCCATATATCAGCCTGAGAAGAGTAAGACCCCATCTCTACAAAAAATAGAAATATTAGCCAGGTGTGGTGGAGCACCTCTAGTCCCAGCTACTTGGGAGGCTGAGGTAGGACTACTTGAGCCTAGGAGCTTCAGGTGACAGTGGGCTATGATAATGCCACCCTACTACAGCCCTAGAGACAGGAGACCCTGTCTCCCAAAAGGAAAAAAAAAGGCATACAGACGAGAAAGGAAGAGATTAAAAAAAAATTCCTATTTGTAGAGAATGCCTGTCTACATAGGAAATCCAAGGGAATAAAAAAATGCATAAAACTAATAAAAAGTTCAGCAAGATCATACAAACATCAATTCCATTTCTACATACTAGCAGCACACGTGGGAATACCAAATAAGAACATGATGTCCTTTACAATCACTCCTAAACATGACTTAGGCATATAGTTCACAAAGACCACACAACATTAATGACATATCTAAACAGACAGGTGTCCAACAGCACCTGCAGATGCTCAGGGCCCTATATGAAAAGGCATAATATTCTGGGCAGTGCTTGTGGCTCAGTGAGTATGTTAGTCAACAAGAGATGAAATAATTTTCAATATCATTAGCTATCAGGGAAATGCAATTTAAAATCAAGAAACGGGGCTCGGTGCCCGTAGCTCAGCAGCTAGGGTGCCAGCCACATACACCAAGACTGGTAGGTGGGAACCTGGCCTGGGCCTGCTAAACAACTGCAATTAAAAAAAAAAAAAAATAGCTGGAGCTTGTAGGGAGGCTGAGCCAAGAGAATCGCTTAAGCCCAAGAGTTTGAGGTTGCTGTGAGGTGTGACGTCACGGCACTCTACCCTGGGCGACATAGTGAGACTCTGTCTCAAAAAAAAAAAAAAAAAAGAAATCAAGAAACAGCATTACACATATGGAAGGATTATTAAAATAAAGTCAATGGCAACACAAAAAGTTGAAGAGGTGGATGAACTGGATCCTTCATACATTGCTGATATGAATGTAAAATGATACAGTCACTCTATTTTTTTTTTCATTTTTATGGTACAGATACTCTAGAAGACAGGTTGGTACTTTCCAAACAAACTTCAACACATGAACTCTCTATGACCTGGCAGTTGTATTCCTGGGTGTATTTATCTCAGAGAAATGAAAATTTACACAAAAGCCTAGGCATGATTTTCTGGCTACTTTATAGCAAGAACTAGAAAGAACCCAGATGTCTTCCAACAGGTTAAGTGGGTGTTGGAGCCACACCATGGAACAGAGAGCAACACAGCTGTAACAGCAGTAGTAAGGAATAAACTATGGGCACATCAATTTGATTGAAAGAGAATCCAAATTCTCAGAGAACTTTGAGAAGCGAAGAAATCCAATTCCAAAGTCTGCATTCTGTGATATCCTTTATGTGCATTCTTAGAACGACAGAAAAGTTTTGTGGTGGTTATGGACAAGGAGGTATGAAGATAAATGGCAAAGCAAGGGGAACTTGTGCAGATGGGAATGTTTTCCAGCTTGACTTCTGCTCATGTCAGTGCTGGGTTGTGACTCTGCATCCTACTCTGGATGGGAATCAGTGGGTTGTTTCTTACAACTGCACAGAAACATGCAGTTATTTAAGTCAGGGGCCCCAAGTGGTGAACGGGCCAAGCTTTCATTTCCTCACACACACACACACACCAAGCCTCCTCACTGGTTCTTGCAACCCCTTGGCTTCATTCTTGCAGACCCTGTGCTGCCACACCACAGCACTTGTCCTTGTTCTCCCTTCACTTTGGGATGCTCATCCCTCTTCTGAACCATTTCTGGTTACAGTTTCCCCTCCAACTGGGTTAGGCATCACTCAGTGGTGGCAACCCAACAGCCTATGCAAATGAGAAGACTGTGATACCCTGTGCCTGACAGCTCCTAGCACATCTGGCACAAAGCTACCCCAATGTTTGGGACAGTGGCCAGGCTTCACGCAGACTTGCTTTTTGGGGTGGCAAGCAAGGCAGCAGGCTCCTCCATTCTGAGCCTCCCCCGCTGTGGGTCCCCTCCCCATCTAACAGGGCTGGAGGGGACCCACAGTGGCCCAACTCCCTTTCAGTCAGGTTCTGCCAATGGGAGTCTCCACTAAGGTGAAAGGTAGCAGCAGCAGCAAAGAGGTCTCTAGGACTCCACTAGGCAGGTGGTTCCTACGATGGCAGCACGACGCACTCACTGAACATGGCGATTAGGTCAGTGACGAACTCTAGCTCTGGACCTGCATTATCAGCTAAGTGGGTTCTTCTCTCCCTGAGCCTCCCAAGTGCCCACCCATCCCTCATATCACTTGTCACCCCAGGCTGTTTGGGTCCCTTCCATCTACCTAGGTGTGAGATGACAGATGGGAGGGAGCTCCCCCCCAACCCTGATGACAGATGGGAAGGGTTCCCTGAGGAAGACAGACGCTGGGAAAGATGGGCAGTTGAAGACCTTGGTCTGTCCCTAAAAGCCAGCCCCTTCTGCTGACAGGCAGGAAAGTGTAAAGGCAGAGCCATGGAGACCACGCCCTGTATGGGAAGGTGAGAGCGATGAGGTGGGGTGACAAAAGTCCAGGAAGCCTTCTGGTGTCCAACACCAAAATTAAAGATTTATTACCCACAAGAGGATGCTGTGTCCCTTGGAGCTGCTGGCTACCCTCCCCACTCTGGCCAAGGTCCCGCACTGAGGTTTGTTCTCAAGGATGACACCTCTTGCCTGCCCAGCACCAATGGCTAGGTCTTTGGGCAGAGTCAGGCCCTAGGTGTGCAGTCCACACTGCTGGCACAGGTCACTTGGCCAACTCCTCAGCCACTGCTTTGCGCATCTTGTCTTTGAGGTAGGCCCCTTTCTGCCATTCAGACTTGAGTTCCACCCACTCATAGAATGGGACCTGGAAGGAGACAGATCAGAGGTTGGGGGGGACCCCTTCTAGTTGCTGTTCACTCACTGCCCAAACACTGACCCTTCATCTGCCAGCACTTACAAGTGACCAAAAGCTCTGTACACCTGCCTCTCAGCCTCCAACCTCAAGGCAGAGCCCATGGAGTTGCAAGCAGTGTGGGTGGTTAGAGGATTTTGCACCCTTAGAGTCAGAGGTGTCTGCAAATTATGCAGAACCTGAGAAGGACTTCTCAATTTTTTTTTTTTTGAAGTTTTTGGCTGGGGCTGGATTTGAACCCCCCACCTCTGGCATGTGGGGCCGGTGCCCTACTCCTTTGAGCTACGGGCACCACCTAGGGCTTCTGAATTTTAAAGCAGTATTGCTAAAAAATCCTACAACAACCCACAGAAAATGTGACAGAACACTGTGTGGCCCATAAAGCCACACGCTTATTGTCCAGCATGTCAGGAAAGCTGTACACTTTTGGATTTGGCCAATGTTTTGCAGGTGTGTGCCTGGGACCTATGTCTTTCTGCTTCTGGATCAGACCACAGCAGGGAGCTCTGTGCCGGTCATGATACTTGGCACCCTGCCAGTCTTCCCCTTTCTGAGAACAGGTAGAGCAGCAACCCTTGCAGCTCTGCTTGGATGCCGTACCACCCTCCTAAGCTTCAAACCCCATTGGCCACAGAGCTCAACCCTGCTTACCTCCAAAGCTGAACAAATAGGCTTGGTGACCTTTCTGGATAGACCTATGGAGGCCAAGCACTAGATCCTATGTTGGAGGCTGCGCAGGGAATAGGGGAGATGGAAGCAGCCAGAATCCACAGGAAAACTCACTCCCAGGGCTCCTGGGAGAGGGGCTGGGTGCCACAACCTAGGGCCCTTTTTGTACCCTTTTGGCTTCAGGCCTGGTTGTGATTTCACCCAATCCCCACTCCAGTGTGGGTGGCAGCTTCTTCCATGCAGTGACCACCTGAACAAGAGGTACTCACGTCCACCACCAGGAAGCCTGCAGCCAGCATGTGTCGCCGGGCCAGGACAAAGCGACCCAGTAAGTCCTTGCTTCGGCTGTTGAAGTTGGGGAACTCCCACCGCAGGAAAGCTAGCCTGGCAGTAAGAAGGGGCGGCTGACAAGCACCCACTTGCCCAGCCCCTCAGAAGAGGGAAGGGAAAAAGCAGAGAAAGAACAAGAGCATGGAGCCCAGGAGATATGAAGCCATCTATGGCCTTCAGAGGGGCTCTGACACACAGGCCCTGCCACCTACCTCTTAGCTCCCGGAGGTAGCAGCTGGCTCCCAGTTGGCTGGGCAAGATGAGGTGCCACGAAGTCCCTCAGGGGCAGAAACTGGCCATCAGCATCCAGCAGCACCTCAGCATCTGAGAAAGGGTGTGGGATACCAGCACATTGGGGGATGTCCCTCAGAGACCTCTCCCCTTGGGAAGGACGGACAGAGTATGAATGCAGGGGAGCCCAAGTTAATGTCCTGCAGCTCTCTGGGTCAGTCCATGCTGCAGAAGGGGCAGGGTTAGAACCATTCTATTAGGATTCAGAAAGAATCAGGCCCCATGCCAACTAGGAATGACCCTCACCCAGCACCCAGCCGTATTGCGTGGCCACCTCGAAGCTGCCCTCGTTGGCACTCCTCAGTAGTCCCTTCAGAATCCCTTGTAGCTCCTTCTGCAAGGGGGTCACCGTCTTGTCAAGGGCTAAGGACCTGGGGGCCACAACTGAGGCTGGCAAGAAAGGACCCGTGTACTCAGGGTGCTCCAGCTGGGCAGTGGCATTGATGTGGAGAAGCTTCTGAAAGGTGTTCTGATCCTTCTGAGATGTACCCCCTGGGGGGTGAGAAGAGGGGAAGGGTAGGGTGATCCAAGGGCCAGGAGGATGGGGGGAGGCCCATATGGGAAGCAGCAGCACCTGCAGCCTTAGCCCAGTTCTCTGGGTTGGGAGGGAAGGTGTGTTGGCCACTCAGAGAATGAATGGAGAAGGAGTGAAGGCGGGTGAGCAGCAATGATGTTCTCCATCTCTGCTCTAATTTCTCACCTGGCTCCATGCACCAATCAGGGAGCCTCTCAGCAATACGGGGGACGGGGCTCACCTAGAAACTGGGCATGAAATTCAGGGCAGAGGATGGCTCGCAGCTCCTCTTCCCTCGCCTGCTGCAGTATACACAGGGCCCAGACCAGGTCCACCTGCAGGGCTGGCTCCAGGCCTGCCAGCTCTGGCTGTAGCTTCTCGTGCACCTGAGAAAGACAAGGTGTGGTAAAGAAAGCAGGCTTTGCCCAAACAGCCACAAGCAGACCATAGTCTGTCATGTGGCCTCGGCCTGGTCACACTGAGGTCAGAGGTGGCTACTGGGCAGCAAGAGGTAGAATCCTGGCCTTTGGTGAAGTCCGGAACAATCCTGGGCTTGAAGGTACCAGGAATGTTCCTCTTGCCCTAAGACACTGTGGACAGAAGAGCACTACCTAATTGCTGGCATTTGAAGAGGTTTACCTACATTCTGCCCACCAGCAGGGCCCTAGGGCACAAAAATCTCTTCTGTAGTAATGTCCCCAAGTGGGAATATGAGACAAGGAAAGAGGTGTCTCTGGTCCTTTAAGAGGAACAGAGCGCCTGAGGGGTAAAGTAGCTCCACAGTCCTGCCCTGTCTACTGGCTGTTCTTAGGACTGAGCCAGGCAAGCCCCTGTCCGAGTCTCCCAGTCTGGAACCAATCCTGGACAGCCTGCCTTTTTTTTTTTTTTGTAGAGACATGAACTTTATCACTCTCCCAGTAGAGTGCTGGGGCGTCACACAGCTCACAGCAACTTCCAACTCCTTAGGTGATTCTCTTGCTTCAGGCTCCCGAGTAGCTGGGACTATAGGTGCCCGCCACAACGCCCGGCTATTTTTTGTTGCAGTTTGGCTGGGGCCAGGTTTGAACCCACCACCTTGGTATATGGGGCTGGCACCCTGCCCAATGAGGCACAGGCACCGCCTGGTCAGCCCGCCTTTGTAGGACACCAAGGAGATCTTCATGAGGAATGCAGCCCTATCACCCTAAGCTGGTTCCATTTAGCATGGAGCCCCTTCCTCTGTCAAGCCTTCCCAGCAGGTCTCTTTTGTGGCTCCACGGAACTTCTGAGCTTCAGCAGGGCATTAAAAGCAGCATCAGGAAACGAGATGCATTCTCCCAGCCCTGCCTGGTAGGGGAGTCAAATGGATGGCACAAAGGATTTCCTGTTTGTTCTCAATGACTCCCAGGACACCAGGCCTTCTTACATCCTGCTTTAGCACCTAGGGGTCCTGTGCCAGGCATAGTAACCTCTTCCTTCCTGCCCATCAGAGGATGGCTCATGAGCCTTTAGCTGGCTAGGGAGAGGGTAAGGGTTGGAGAGCAGGAGATCAGGGACTGTATACCAGGCTGAAGAACTGATCCTCTTGTTCTGGATGGAAGTTCAGGCGGGCAAAAGCCAGGACCATGCTGCACAGGTGGGGCAGGGTGACGTCATGGGCTCTGTTCAGGATATGCTGGGCAGATCAGGGACAACAAAGGGACAGGATGAGGTCTTTGCCCAGGATGCTGTCCTCCTACCCAGATCAGAATCTGAGTGAAGCCTGGGTAGCGAAAGGCAACTACAGGGCCCTCTGCTCAGGACCTACAGGTTGCTGGGCACACAGCAACTTCCACAGAGCCAGACCCCCCTCACCCAGTAGCAATGATCTATAAAGGACAGGGGACACCTAGAAACTGCCTCCTTCTGACAACGCCTTGAGAAATAGTCTCCAACCAGTACACTTATGTGAAACAATCACATGTAAACATAAGGGCAGGCCTCATTTTTCTTTACAGTGGCATTTGGGGATGGTTGCAACAGTTCAGCAGAGAGGTCTGTCATTCTCAGCCTCACTATCTGACTATGTGCATCACTGCCTGTTGCAGCAACTCCAAGATTGATGGAAACACTTAAAACAATCAATGAAAAACAGGAATGAGTTCTCAAATGTTTTTTCCACCACTGAGTAATCTCCTTCCAAATAAGTCAAAAAGTAAGAAATTATGTATCTGCCACCTACAAGTGGGCATTTTTGGCCTGGCTTTGCTTCCCCAATTAAAGCAATGGTTCGCAACAGATGCCCTAAGTTGGTGCCTCTAAGTTGGGGCCAGTCATGGAGAGCCTCCAGGGCCCAGCTATCCTCAGTGGTGTGGAGCTGGTTGGCCAGGCCTTGGATCCTGGAGTCAGCCCCGGCTCACCTGGGCAAAGGCCTCAAACAGAGGCAGGTTAAGCCACTTGAGGAAGGCGAAGGATTTGGCGCAGTGGGCCACCTCGCTAGGCGTCAGGCTGGGCATGAGGGACAGCAGGTCGGCAGCCAGGCGCTGGGACACTTGGGTCTGGTGAAAGCCGAGTTTGCCTTTGGGACAGAGTAGGCCAGAGGATTTAGCTGGGGAAGGTCTGCGGTCACCGGCCAGCTCCACCCTACTTCAGCTTTGAGGTCTAGAAGCTTGATGTCTGTAACCAAATTTATCCCTGAACCTGGGACACAGGAACAGAGCCCATGGGTCACAGTGTTTCTGTGGCAGCCTTCTGGGCCAGTGCCTACCATAGGTAGGGCATGCACTGAATTTGACACAGCTGCAGTTCTCTGCTGTTTTGTCGGAAGGACTCACCGTAGCCATAGGCCAGGTCCAAGAGCACACCTTTTGTCAGAGGGAAGGGCTTCTGTACAAGGTGGTAGGAGATGGCCCGCAGCAAGGGCACGGAACGCCGGTTCTTAGCTGCCAGTGTCAGCAGCACCTTCCGCAGCTCGTTGGGGCCAAACTGCTCCACCAACTCTAGGCACTGTCAACCACAGCCGCGTGGGGGTCAGCTCAATGGCCTGAGGTGGCAAGGGACGAGCTGGGGGCAGGGGTCCCATCCAGTGCAGCCCCTGTGAGACAGCAACTGGGCCTGAGCTGACTAAACACAGGCCCGTCTGTGCAGGGCCTGCAATCTTGACTGCCCCAGGGAACCTCTGAACCTGGTGCATGATATCTGTAGCCAGACTTATCCCTGGGTCCCATGGGCAGGGGACCCAGGGCTTAGGAGCTACAGAGCTTGCTGTGGCAGTCATCTGGGCCAGTCCCCACTATGACAGATATGGGGACTGAATTTGACTTGACTGCAGGGCTAAAGCTGAGGGAGAGAGGGACACGCTGGGGCTGACTGAGGCTGGGCTAGCACTTCTGTGTAACTTTAGGAGCTGCCTGCCATGTGTACCTCTCAAGATTCTACCTTTGATGGGATTTTATAAAGGTGCAATCAGGGAAGCACTTGTGTTGGGAGGAGCGAGTGGGTAAATGGTGCTTGATCAATGTGGCCAAGGAGCAAACACCTGCTGCTGCCCAGAGTCCTCTAGTTCTTCCCTACGTGATACCTAAGACTGGACAAAAGCTTCCTAGGCTTTTGCCCCAATGCAACTGACAAATCCCTCTGCTGAGCACTGTCCCAAAGCCCTGGGGAAGGAGGGCCAATGCCACTTGCTCTTGGGCTTTGTACCTTGTCTTCCAAGCGGTTCATCAGTGACTCCGACAGGTGCCCCACCTTCATCATGATGGCCACCACTGTGCGGCCATCTTCAATTTCTGTCCAGCGCCTCTCCAGATGCACGAGCAGCTCAGCCAGCAGCTCTGAAGAGTGCTGCTCCTGCATGTAGGTGGTACAGGACTCCACCAGGAAAACCAGGTGCTTGTGACTGAGCCTCCGCAGGCGCCAGCGGATCTCCTGCTCCACTGACAGCAGCACCTTGGAGTCCCTGGGGAGTGCTAGAGCATACAGGCTCCGCAGCAGCTTCACGAGGGTCCCATTCCACACCACCGCTATCTAGGCAGGGAAAGGACACAGGTGAGGTCACACGTGGCACTCTGTCCATCTCATGTGAGTTGGGAGCTACCTCTGTGAATTTCCTCTAACGGGCATTTACTACAACTCTTCAAAGACAAGAGTTAGCTCTCCAACCTGTTCTATCGGGGCCCCAGACCTCAGAGCTCATGAGGAGCCTCACTCAGTTTTGAGGTCTAGAAATTTGTCTGTAACCAAATTTATCCCTGAGCCTGGGACACAGGAACAGGGCCCATGAGTCACAGTGTTTCTATGGCAGCCATCTGGGCCAATGCCTACCATGGGTAGGGAAGGCACTGAATTTGACACAGCTGCAGGCATCTACATAGCTCCCTTCAGGTAGAGGTGAGGTTCAAGAGCATGCCTCTAACCCTGGTCCTCTAGCCTCAAACAAATCGAGAATTTCTGCTCGAGGTGGCCAAGGTCATTTGCTATTGCTTGCAAACAGAACTCTGGGTAATAAGAGAAACTCTCTGAGTTTCCCTAATGAAAATTCGACTTGAGATCGCTGATTATATAGAGATCATTCCCTTTTCACACATGGCCCTGGCTACAGCTCTGTGTGGTGGGCAAGCAGACCTAAGCTGCAGACAAAGCTGTTAGGTCAGAGAAAGTGCCTAACACATGTGACCTGATGGCCAGGTTTGCTAGGGTCAATTCTGTCACTAAATTTACTTGCAATGATGATTAAGAACACTGACTTTTCTCTAGTAAAATGTTATTTTGAGTCTGAAAAGCTCCAACCCAAGAAAATAATCCTAACAATTTCTAGGGACATGAACTTTCTTAGGAACTCAACTGTTACAATAAGTAAAAAAGATGACATCTATGCAGACCGAGTGTGGGGACTCAGTGTGCCACTGCCTAACCTCTTAGGGGCATGTAACCCAAACACCAGCCCCTTGACTGTCAGCAGAGGCAGGTGTCCCCATGCAGGAAGGTTCACAGGAAGCCTGTGACGTGCGAGGAAAAGGACCCCTGGTATCATTAAGCCCTGCAACCTTAAATGCCGAAGCCTCATGGGGATGACCAAGCTGGTACCACCACCAGAGGTACCTCTGAACAGGCTCTAATTAAATTCCAGCCATCCTCTACACACATACTCCTATAAGATACTCACACCCCGTGCGGTATCATCAACCCCACTGCACATGTAAACAAAGGTCAACTTATTTCCCTGAAGTGTCTGAATAGTTCTGGGTCCAGAACTTGCACCCTAGTCCCGCCCTCTCCACCAATGCATGCTTTGTCTCTGAAGAGGTGAACTCTGCTATGCAGGGAATGTGCCTCCATGCCTCAGAGATGCAGGGGCCCAAGATTTCACCATGGGCAGCAGGGTCTTTGGTTGGATAGTACTTATCCTCTTCATCCCTTTGGCCCAAACCCCATCCTCGTGGAAGAGAGAAGATGGTAAAACAAACATGAATGTCATTTTCTGCGCCAAGTCTCTCAATGCTAAACCCCTACAGCCTCAGTCTCTTTACCTAAAAATGGGGAACGGAGAGCGGTGCCTGTGGCTCAAAGGAGTAGGGCACCAACTCCATATACTGGAGGTGGTGGGTTCAAACTCGGCCCCGGCAAAAAAAAAGGGGGGGTGGAATGAAAACCATCTATATAGAGGTGGCTGGGGACAGAGAAGCCACTGCCTGAAGGATGGGGGAGGAGTTGAAGGCCTGCATCTTTCTAGTTTCACAGACAGTAGGAAAATCTTTTGAAAGAAAATGAGGCAGTGCCCGTAGCTCAGTGGGTAGGGTGCCAGCCGCATACACTGAAGCTGGCAGGTTTGAACTGGCCCAGGCCAGCTAAAACAACGATAACTGCAACAACAACAAAAAAATAGCTGAGCTGTGTGGCGGGTGCCTGTAGTCCCAGCTACTTGAAAGGCTGAGGCAAGAGAATCTCTTAAGCCCAAGAATTTGAGGTTGCTCTGAGTTGTCATGCCATGGCACTCTACCAAGAGTCTCACTCTGTCTCACAATAAAATAAAATAAAATAAAATAAAAACACTGGGCTTAGCATCCATAGCTCACTGGGCTTAGCTCATCCGTAGCCACATGCACTGGGGCTGGTGGGTTCAAGCCAGCCCAGGCCTGCCAAATAATGACAACAACAAAAAATAGTTGGGCGTTGTGGCAGGATCCTTTTGAGGTTGCTGTGAGCTGTGACACCATGGCACTCTATTGAGGGCAACATAGTGAGACTATGTCAAAAAAAACAAAAACACTGCCATCATTTACATTGGAAATATTAATACCCGCCCTGCAATTGTTACAATGGTCAGTTGTGTATTCCCAAGACTAGCTTCAATCATGTGTGAGTAGAAGAGTCAACAAACAACAAATAGAATTATATCCTAAGAATAAGAGGGGTCATGATTAAGTTCATTTTATGAGCTATATTCTCAAAAAAAAAAAAAAGGCACATTGTGACCCTAGTACACATATACACAACTTAAAAGTTCCATGAGACAGTATCTCCCTTACTAGATGTGATGAATTCTGGTATTTTCTTCTTCTTTTTTTTTTTTTTGTAGAGACAGAGTCTCACTTAATCGCCCTTGGTAGAGTGCTATGGCATCACACAGCTCACAGCAACCTCCAACTCCTGGGCTTACGCGATTCTCTTGACTCAGCCTCCTGAGTAGCTGGGACTATAGGCACCTACCACAACACCCGGCTATTTTTCTGTATTTGCAGTTCGGCTGAGGCTGGGTTTGAACCCACCACCTTTGGTATATGGGGCTGGCGCCCTTACTCGATGAGCCACAGGCGCTGCCCTATTTTCTTCTTTTTTAATTCAATTCCCCTTGCTCTTCTCTTCCCCACTTGGATTCTGGTATTTCCTACCAGATTAAAAAACAGCTAGCCAAGTTCTACTACACCAATTTTGTAATTGGCAACTTGAACAGCACACATTTACTGCAACCCTTTCCTTGATGGTACCTTTCTTCTTCATCACACCTGAAAAGTGGCCACATGGTTTCATTGCCCAAGCACCTGCCTTCCAATGTTGACCAGAGAGTTAGGGCCAATTTAGTTAGAGCAGGAGTCTGTACTCCTTCTGTTTGCACATGGAGCCCCAGGGAAGAACCTAAAAGAAAAGAGCCCTTCCTCATAGTGAGCAGAAACTGACCTCTGTAGTTTGAGTTTTGGCCCCCAGTGTCTTACAGAGGGTCTTGTTGCCTCTCTCCCTGTTCATCCATAGAGGGTCCAAGCATGGCTAGGTCATGGCAGGCCCATCTCAAGTTTCAGGGCCCTTCCATCAGTCATGATGCATTTCTTCCAGCTATAAGAATGGTGCCCAGCCATCAGCCAGATATGAAAGAGGGGGCAATACAAGTGAAAACTGTATGGTGAGGGGGAAAACACCCAAGGAACTGAGAGTAACCTGGCTTGCTTCCCAGTCCCTACACTTCTATTGCTGTGGGTCTTGGATGCCTGTCTATAAGATAGGGATAGCAATATTTGCCTAAGAAAGTTCTTGTGAGGATAAACAGAGAGAAAGCACATCAAAGTACTCTGGAATCTATAAAAACAAAAATATCACAAGACACTGAGGACTCCTATCTATAGCTGGTAAACAATGGCTGCTATGGACTCAGGAGTCTCTGGGTGTCTTCCTGTCCAACCCCATAGGCAATACTAGCACCCACCTCGCTGTTGACTATTTGGAGAAGTTTCTGAAAGTGGGCATTCCGTATCAGTGAAGGCTTGTCTTCTGGCTTTTGGGACAGCAGTCGGGAGAGCTGGATGACTATGAGGGCTGCACGGTTGTGGTTTATGTGGTGACCACTATCAAGAAGATCCAGGAGTTCCTCTGGCCTGGTCGCCTTCTCAATAAGAAGGTCCACCTCCTGGATCTCTGGGTAGGGAGTAAACACTTGTTCCTTCTCCACCAGCTCCGTCAAGGAACCTGGGAAGTGGGAACTGGGTGAGGTGACTGAAGAAGTCAGAGTCTTATGAACTACCCTCGCATGTCTTAGTTGGCCAACTGGAGCCATGGCAGTGGCCAGATGGGCAGCTTCTTTCAAGAGGCATGTGCATCGCTTCACCAGGCGAACTGCCATCATGTCCTGGGTAGCAGAGAGATAAGACTCCTAGCAAGTGATTCCAAACCCTAAAGAGAGAAAGGAGAGAAGGTGGTCATATAAGGGCAGTTCTCAATGCATAAACTTAGGAGAAAAACATGACAAAGGAAATAAAGTCATAGCCATCCTCTCTGTAAAATCAGCCTTAATCTTTCTTTTTTGACTACTCATATACACATACGTGACAGTATTTTCTGAAGCAAAAATCTCAGATTTGATTCAGTACAGAATGCTGTCAAGTATCAAAACTCAAAAGCATTAGAGCTTGGGTAGGGGAGTTTTTAGTCCTGATCGTGCTTTACAATCACCTTGGGAGTAGTTCAGTACTTCAGATTCCTAGGTCCTGGCTCAAGATCCCTGAATGGGAATCTCTGCAGATAGGGCTCAGACAAGATTAATTTTTTTTTTTTTTAATTTCAAGGGTAACCAGGATTAAGAATTACTGGCCTCAGCAGAGCAAGGGAAGGAGTGAGGGGGAGGTGTCTTGGTGTGTGCCACACCTTTTGGGGGCAAAACACGACTGTAAGAGGGACTTTACCTAACAAATGCAATCAGTGTAACCTGGGTTCTTGTACCCTCAATGAATCCCCAACAATTAAAAACAAAACAAAACAAAACACGGCTCAGCGGGCCATGTACACTTGAGCTGGTGGGTTTGAATCCAGCCCCCAGGCCCTCCAAACAACAATGACGGCTGCAACCAAAAAACGGCTGGGCGTTGTGCTGGGCGCCTGTAGTCCCAGCTACTTGGGAGGCGGAGGCAGGAGACTCGCTTGAGCCCAGGAATTGGAGGTTGCTGTGAGCTGTGATGCTACAGCACTCTACCCAGGGTGACAGCTTGAGGCTCTGTCTCAAAAAAAAAAAA